>JAKRSI010000018.1:6142500-6246071 GCA_029890345.1 Natrix helvetica helvetica | reverse complement strand
TTTTCTCTCTCTCTTAAATTCCTTTGGGTTTTTTTTAGACAATTATGACATCAAATATATTTAAAAGTTGATATAAATGTTGCATCACAAAATCATATTTTATCAACTACCCGCCTGCATTAATGACAATATAGAAAAATAGATGATCAAGGACTAATTGTTATTCATTAATAAATTCCCAGTTTTATGAGGGACATTGAAATTAAGGATCTCAATTAATTAGTTATCAGCAAGTAGGTTGTTACTACTTTGCTGAAATCCTTACATCACCAGCATTTCCACAATATATTAAGGAAGTGTAATGACGTGCAAATATAATATAATACCAACATCTTCACCAGGCTAGAAAGTTGGAGATCCTGAGTTCAAGTCCTGCCTTAGGCGTGAAAGCCAGCTGGGTGACTTTTGACTAGTCACACTGTCTCAGCCACAACCCTCCTCACAATGTTGTTGTGTGAAAAATAAGAAGAGGAGGGTGTGTTTGATATGTTTGCTGAATTGAGTTATTGCTTCGGAGACTCCGTCCAGCCACCTCATTCTCTGTCGTAAATTTTTTTTTAGATCTTGTGTAATTCTCCAGGCTTGAAAAAGGGTTGGTGGGAGATTTAAACTTTCAGACTTGCGAGATTGTCTTGATGTGGCCTTCCAATAAAGTCGAGTCACCTCATGTGGTTGTGTTTCCTACCTGGTGTACCTGGGAGAAGATTAGCCTGGCAACTTTCTTCTTGACAAATCCACGTTTTCTGGTAATCCCCCTGTTTTTCCCAAGGAGTTTACAAATAATCTCTTTGTTTGTTTCTTTGTTCAATTTATTTGTAGTCTGTTCTAAAATATTCTCTTTCATAGAGAAATTTGGTCAATGATATTTCATCAATACAAATGTAGTTTTTCAATATGTGATTGACAAATTTTGCTGAACTTTTGTCAGTTTTGAAGACAGGGATAACACTTATTTCCCAACTCACAAAATTTGCAAATTAGACAACTCTAGAAGAAAGATTCACATGTGAAAAGACCATGAGTGGTAAGACACCAAGCTTCCTGCTTTTAACCTTCATGGGTGTTTCTATTCCAGTTCCATCCGTTTCTGGAGATGAGTTAATTTAGCAATCTTTCCAAGAAGAAACTGTACTTGGATCAAAATGGAGATGTAGCTGCAGATTTGAATATCATAAGCTGGGTTACTTTCCATAAGAAGGATGCCCCTAAAGAGCAGCTGGGGAGTTTTCAAAGAGAGAGACTTATTATTAACCAAGATGCTCTTTTACGGCTCAAGTTGCTCAACAAGGTGGGTGAAATATCGGTATCCTTTCTTTATTTTTGAAAGCTGTTCAACCCATTTCAAGTTGGCTAAGTCTGATCATTAAAGGGAAGACCTTCAAAGAGAATTAAATATTGGGAACAGAACACATAGAGTCTTCTTAGACCGCTTGGAAGGCTTCCATACTATTGACCAAGGTATCCTTTACATGCTGTAGCTTGATACATTTTAAATGCTGATTTAGCCATTCGATTTTGATTTCGATTCGATTTATTTCGATTTTTATACCGCCCCCTCTCCCCAAAGGGACTCGGGGCGGTGTACAGTCAAATAAAACAGATAAAATGGAATGCAAACATACAAACATAAAAACATAGAAGAGGAGGCAATACGACACTGTACAAAGTAAAATAGATAAAAACAATATTTCAACAATCCTAAAAATACCCAATTAAAATAACCCATTTAAAATATATCTGCCAGGAGGTATAATAAGGTTATGAATGGTCCAGGCCGGCTAAACGGAACAGGTGAGTCTTCAGTTTTCGTCGAAAGGAGGGGAAGTCGGTGGTGGTTCTGATATCGGGGGGGAGGTCATTCCAGAGGGTTGGGCCCATCACAGAGAAGGCTCTACTCCTAGGTGCCGCCCGTTGGCATTGCTTAGTGGACGGCACCTGGAGGAGTCCTTCCCTGTGAGAGCGAATCGGTCGCAGGGAAGTGTGTGGTAGGATGCGATCCCGCAAGTACCTAGGTCCTGAGCCATGGAGCGCTTTAAAGATGGTAATTAACACCTTGAAACGCACCTGAAAGACCACAGGCAGCCAGTGCAGCTCGCGCAGGAGCGGTGTTACGTGGGAGTACCTAGTACTCCCGAAGATAGCCCGCGCGGCTGCGTTCTGGACTAGCTGCAGTCTTTGAGCACGTCCCAAGGGAAGCCCCATGTAGAGGGCATTGCAGTAGTCCAGCCGAGACGTCACCAGTGCATGAGTGACCGTGTGTAGGGCATCCCGGTCCAGTAGGGGGCGCAATTGGCGCACCAAGCGAACCTGGTGGAACGCCCCCCTTGCCACGGCTGCCACATGGTCATCCATTGACAGCTGGGCATCTAGGAGGACGCTCAAATTGCGCGCCTGTTCCACAGGGGGCAATTGCTCGCCCCCTATGGTCAGTGATGGAATCAACTGACTGAACCGGGGTGCCGGTAGCCACAGCCACTCAGTCTTGGAGGGGTTGAGCTTGAGTCTGTTGTCCCCCATCCAGACCCCAACGGCTTCCAAACACCGGGACATCACCTCGACAGCCTCGTTGGGGTGGTCTGGGGTGGAAATGTACAGCTGCGTATCATCAGCGTACAGATGATACTCCACCCCAAAACCACGGATGATCTCCCCATGCCCAACTTGGGATTTCAATCAATCAGAATAGAGCTGGGAGGGACCTTCGAGATGTTCTAGTCCAACCCACTGCTCAAGCAGGAGATTGCATACCATTTCAGTCAACTGACCTCCATTGATGAAGCACCCACAACCTCAGGAGTCAAGCTGTTCCACTGGTTAATTGTTCTCACAGTTAGGAAGTTTCTCCTTAATCCCAGGTTGCTTCCTGGTTGATCTGGAGGCTAAATCACTAAATGGCTAAGGAAACTAGGTGTGTTTACCCTCTAGGAAAAGAAGGCTGAGGAGAGAGGCATCTTCCAACATAGAAGAGGGCATCTATTTATTCTCCATAATTCCTGAGCCTGAGGGCAGGACAAGGAGCTCATCAGAGGAAGACTCAACCTGCAGGCCGTTTTACAAATCAACAAAGAACATTGCTTTTAAAGTTGACAGCCTTAATTTCTAAGGAACTTTTCCTTTGTATTTAAGTGGGAGATGCTTTTGCTTCACCTTTCCCCACTTTTCCAGATCCTACTGGTCAGATGTTTTTTTTTTTCTCTTTATCAACTTTATTCTATTTTAACAGATTTAAAATAATAATAATTTAATAAGTCTGTAACAATAAATTGATTCCAAAATTTACTATGAGTACACCATCATAATAAATGAATAGTAAAAAAATAATATATTAATACAGCCATGAGGAAGAAGCCACTGCTTCTTTCTTAATACTTAAATCTTTCCTCAATTCCATCCTGCCAGATATGCCAGAAGCCAAAGGGAGGAACTAAATGAAGAATCTGCCATTGTTATATATCCTATGTCTGCTTAAAATGAATCAGAGATTTCATATTCACCTAAGTGAAGTTCAGAAAATACTTAGCTAATGTTTCTGAATGCCAGCCAAGGAATAATGGATGGAAACTGACCAAGGAGAGATTCAACCTAGAAATAAGGAGGAGCTTTCTGACAGTGAGAACAATCAACTAATGGAACAGAAGTTGTGGGAGCTTCATCCCTGGAAGCTTTCAAGAAGAGACTGAACTTTCATCTGTCAGTCAAAATGGGGTAGGGTTTCCTGCTTGAGTGGGGGCATTGGACTAAATGACCTACAAGGTCCATTCCAACTCTGTTAATCTGTTATCTGTTATCCTTGTTTTTCTGCTCAGTCCCTGCCTGAGTCCAAATGTGTGCAAAATTGTCATCCTGGATTTGTCAAGAGGGCTCGAGAAGGAGAGCCAGTTTGCTGCTATGACTGCATTCCTTGTCTGGAGGGGACCTTCTCCACTCAGGAAGGTGGGTGACACCAGAGGAAAGGAAGGCCTAGTGGAAATGAACTTAGCCAGAAATTTTGATGAAAGTGCAGATTGAAAAAAAGATTGAAGCTCAACTATTTTCTTGTTTATTCAAAATGCACAATTTCTTAGGACATAACCCAATTTCCTTAGGCATATAAGTTTTATAGAACAATATACTTAATATTTTATGTGGAATTGTTAAGCAATGCATCTTGGAAAATGTTCCCTTTATCAGCTTTTGTACCAAGAAGGTATTTCTTGAAGTGCAAAGGAAAGGATGCTAAAGAAATATTGCTTTCTACTTTTCTCAAATACTGACAAATGCACCAAATGTCCGGATGACAAATACCCAAATGAGTCCAGAATCCAATGTATCCCTAAAGTTATAATCTTCCTGTCTTATGAAGAACTTCTGAGCATCATCCTGGTCTCCTTTGCCTTACTCTTCCTCCTAACCACAGACCTTGTTTTAATCATCTTTATTAAATGCAGAGAAACTCCCATTATCAAAGCCAACAACCAGGACCTCTCCTACATCCTCCTGGTCTCTCTCCTTCTTTGCTTCTTGTCTCCTTCTCACTTCATTTGTCAACCAAGGAAAGCCACCTGCCTTCTCCAACAAACGGTTTTCAGCAGCATCTTCTCAGTTGCTGTTTCTTCTCTTTTGGCCAAAACCATCACGGTGGTGCTGGCTTTCCTGGCCACAAAACCAGGAAACCGAGTGAAGAGATGGTTGGGAAAGAGCTTGGCCAACTCCGTCATCCTTTCTTCTTCTGCTGTCCAAATTATCATCTGCTCCATCTGGCTGGGAGTTTCTCCCCCCTTCCCTGACTCTGACCTCCACTCCCAGCCTGGAGAGATCATCCTGCAATGCAACGAAGGGGCTGTTGTCATGTTCTACGTCACCCTCAGCTACATGGGCTTCCTGGCTGCCATCTGCTTCACGGTGGCTTTCCTGGCCAGGAATCTGCCTGGGGCCTTCAACGAAGCCAAGCTGATCACCTTCAGCATGCTGGTCTTCTGTAGTGTCTGGGTGACTTTTGTGCCCACCTACCTGAGCACCAAAGGGAAATACATGGTGGCTGTTCAGGTCTTCTCCATCCTGGCCTCCAGTGATGGTCTGCTGGTCTGCATCTTCATCCCCAAGTGCTACATTATCCTTCTGAGGCCAGACCTGAACACAAAGGAGCATCTCACAGCCAGAACAAATGTAAAAACATGAGATATAATACCATGTTATTTAAAGTATTGTAAACATTACTTTTATTTGAAAAAGGCATTATTTCCACTGAGATAGTATGCAGGAATCAAAGAAAATCCTATATGTATGTTTCCAAATGGGAAATGTTTGAATGACTGGAATTCTTGTATCTCCCTATTATAGCTTACAAACAGAAGAAATGTGGAAATGTGAGACAGAGGAATTTCAACTCCAAGCTATTCTCCATACATGAGTGGGGCAATGATTTTCATTCAAATAAATAAAGAGTGTCTGGAAGATTGTGAGGAAACTGATTTCTTGGAGGAATGAGAATGCGTTAACAAGATAGAAAGAAAGGGTTAATGCCCTCATTCCTCAATACTTTTTAGCCAAACTGCTGTGGCAATACAACGGATAGTTTCCTTTTATTTAGACGATATCTCTTCTTTGAGGATCGTAACTGTGGGTGAGCATGAACCTGAAGTGTGCTAATTATGAATATTCATGGTTATATCATCTATTAGATATGCCTATTTATGATTATCATTTTGTCCTCCTTTCAGAAATGTATAAATATGACTGCATCCTTTTGTCTGTGGGAATCTGTCCTGCTATGTTCTGGGGGGAAATTCCTCCAGTGGACACTGAATAAATAACAACTGCAATGAGCCTGGATTATTGGTTTTTGGGTCCTCCTGTGTTTGATTCCACAGAAACTGGTGTGTCAGGAGTGGGATTCACAATCTTCGAACTGCCACCAGGGACAACAGCTGAGGAACCCTTATAGGGTGGGGGTTGTGAGATTGATCCCATGTCCCTTCTTGAGGCCACATAAAGGCACTGTCTAGGAGTGTGTGTGAGGCCACGGTGTGCATCTAAAAGTCTGTTGTGGCTGGGGAGGTTTGTGGAGTGTTTGTGGTTCCATCCCAATTCTCAGCTGCCCTGGCCTTGCTGTGAGCTCAGCTGAGCATTGGCTGGAGGTGTCCAGGAACCGAGGGGGAATTTGGTTTTGGAGAGGTCAGTATGGATGAACAGAGAATGACCTGGAAGCTCTGCTCAAACTCCCTTTTTCCTGCTGTCTGAAGGGAGGAATTCAGATGATCCTAGGCAGGGAGGGAAGTGGATGATGGGACTCAGGCAGACTCTGCTTGGGGAAGGAATAGATAAACCCACTGTGACCCACGGCTGGGAGGGGGTCTGGTGCCCTCACTTGTGTTTCCATAGGCCTCAAAAGAACGAGAGGGTGTGAAATTGGAGGGATGGTAAAAGAAAAAAAAATCCTCCTGGGTGGGAAGAGAAACAGCCCCAGGTGTGAATCCAAGGACCACAATAATCAGTGCAGGGAAGGGAAGGAAAGGGGAGGCTGGCCAGGAAGACCCTCCAACTCCAGAGACGGACCGAGATCAGACAGATCATGATCTGAAGAGAATCTGTCAGAATCTCTGGGAGAAAAGCAAGGGGGGATTTCTCCACTCTGGGGGTCTTGCAGGGGGATCCAGTCCCTTCCCTTTCATCTCAATAAATCTGGCTAAAGAGAACTCTGTGAATATCATTCAGTTAAATGTGTTGTTCAGCAACCACCAATGAATTTGACACTTTTGAAGTAATAATTTGATCAATTATTCGTACCGACAGCAACTAAAAGTGTTTGTCTTAAAGAATGAATAGGAAAAATGGTAAGATGTGGGAGCCAAGCTCCAGCTATGTTGTTTGATAATCTCCATGAGAACCAATGGCCATCCCACCAAGCCAGATGCTTAGATGTTCTCACCCAATGAGACCTAGTTAGCTCACCTTTCCATAGTTACTCCTGCCCTGTGAAATAAGCTTCTCCATGAGATCCAACATCCTGTCTCCATCCCCTTATTGGGTGATAAGGACACTGTAAACAGCCGGTTCTTTTCCCCAATGCATGGGCCAGGTTGAGACTGGAGTCCAGAAGATGTGGGTGGAGAAACCCCACAGGAGAGTCAGACTGCATCCTGATGAGATTGGGTTCCTTGTGGCTGCACCAGATGAATAGTTGCAATCAGGAGATCGGGTGTGTCTCAAACTCCATCCAGAGGAAAGAAAGAGAGTCTCCCTCTCTCCATGGTGGGAAGCCCAGCAGTGCAACCTTTGAAGGCCTGATCTGGTGGGTTCCCCTCAGTCATCTCAGGCTGCTTCCATCCCCAGAAATAAGCCCTTCAGAAGGACTTTGCTCCAGGCTCCCAGGAAGCGAGCAGAAGGGAGAAGAAAAGGGAAGTTCTGGTTACGAGATCCTGAATGTCTCGGGAGGTAAATTCCAATGGACTATCAGGCAATCAAAGTAGTCCTCCACTTATGACCACAATTTCTGTTACTAAGCAAGGCAGTTCTTAAGTAAGTTCTGCCTCATTTTACAACCTGTTTGCCACAGTTGTTCAGCAAATGAGTGTGGTAGTTAAGTAAATCATGTGGTCATTAAGCAAATCTTAGGATGACCCCATTTTCATTGTTGACATTTTGTGGAGGGTTGGAGGTTTCTTCTGAGAGGCTTCTCCAGAGCAGCAAAGGCAGGAGAAGACCCACAAGGGAGGAGGGGGAGCCCTCAATCAGGATCTCTCATTGCAGGGGATTCTTCCTCTTTCCTGGAACTGAGGAAGGAGACCTGAAGTGGGAGAGGGGAAAGGGCTCCTGGGTGCAAACACAGAGTCGATCTCCAGGAGGGAATCCAGGAGATCTCTTAATCTGTCCCTGGGGTGGCTTTCCTCAGCTTGGCCATTTCAGATAGGTTCAACTACAACTCCCAGAATTCCCAGCAGAGCTTTGATTGCATCATCCTGGATGCTTCTGACCTATGGCCCATCCAGCCCTGGGCCTTCTTGGAATTGTAGTTGATGCACCTGCCAGATGATGGAATGGAGAAGGAGGCACCTGGAGGTCATCCACTCGTGTGTGATTTGTGGACTGGATTCAGGCAAGACAGGAGGACGTAAACCATGAGGATATAAACCCAAACGAACCAAATTGTGGGGTTCCTATACTCTTTAATCCAGTGTTTGTCATCTTTGGCAACTGAAATTTATTAATTATTTTTTTAAATTTCTTGAATTAAACTGGAGTAGAAAGAAAAGTATAGAAAAAAAACTATTGTTGTGCCACAAGACACAGACAGACAGACAGACAGACACACGGACACAAACATACTTCAGAAATTCTTCATATATGCAAGATATAAAGTTTTATGCAGCAGTTTTTCCGTAAAGGACACCCATAGTTATAAATAGCCAAAGCCCAGTTGACCTCTTTAAGTAACTGTTCAGAAGCTGCAAGGAACAGCAGGATTTCCTTGAGGAATCAGGCCCACAAAGTTCCCTTTCGAAGGTTGGAGATCAAAATGGAGAGAGGCCATTTCTGTGCTCTCTCTATCAGGATCCAAATAACTGAGGTGACCTACAAGAGGAGAGGGGCCTGGGCAATGACTGGGAGCTACCGGTCCAAGTGAAAGTCCAAGGATCTGGTCACAATGTTGAGGTCCCCTTTTATTCTAGGTCTCCCAGGGCTGCAGCAGCAACAGACACAACATCAAAGGTTCGGTCTCCGGTCTACAAATGGAGCCGCACCAGTGTTGGCAAACACACCTGGGTCCCCCTTCTCGGAGGAAGGTGGCTTTATTTCTTGCCAAGCACGAATCACGAGGATGCATGAATTAACATCCGGAGGCCACCAGATTGGGGCAGGCTGTTCTCATTCATTATCCACAACTGATAGAGTCTCAACAGCCAAGAATCCACAAGTAGAAGGCCCCTCTCCACTAATTAATTAATTACTGGTCCTATTTTTTAAAAATGTGATAGCTTCAACCTGAGTGTGATGGTGAATTCCTTGAAGACACACAAATTGTTCCTTTATCTGAGGAAAGTATTCACTACATGGGGAACAGTCAAGTCTATCATATGTCTTTTTAAGTACCCCTCTTGGCAAATGGATTTGCATCAAATCAAATCAAGTTTATTACAATCAAAGATAAGAACAAATAAAAACACTCAAGGAATATCCAGTTAAAAATTCTAGAATGAAATAATAAACCACAGATAAACTCTATATTAAAATCACAATTTGGCATCCAATCTGTTAGTTACACATGGCCTAACGATACTATAACATCAGTCCTTAACCTGTGAGGCCCATAGCCATTAAATACTAAAAGGAAAAGGAGTAGGAATGCAAAAGGGTTTCCTACATCAGTTGTGCAAAATAGCTATGGTGGATTCATCACGTATTTCCCATGGATCCCCAGTGCTGCTGTGGAGAATCGAGCCACTTTTGCTGTAATCACAGCAGTGGTGGGTTTCAAAATTTTTTGGAACCTACTCTGTGGGTGTGGCCTCCTTTGTGGGAGTGGCTTGTCGGCTATGTGACCTGGTGGGAGTGGGCTTTGCTTTCCCCTGAGTGCCCCAGGCATGGAAAGGGGTGGCAGTGCAACATGGGATATGGTATCTCGCCCTGTTTCCAGGACTCAGAAGATGGAACCTGGAGGGGAGGGGATTTTGCAGATTTGCTTCCCTTCCCCAACACAAGGCTCCCCAGTTTCCTCCTCCCAAGAAGCTCCCCACTCAGCTGAGCAGAGTCCTGTCTGGCATCCCTGCAAGAGCCCCCTTGCCTGGCCTCTGCATGGGAAAGGGTGTCAGGGGAACATGGGATATGGGCTTCTGCATTCTTTCCTCACATGGAGTGAGGCAGCCTTGATTTCATCATCTCTTTACACTCATATCTCTCTCTCTCTCTCTCTCTCTCTCTCTCTCTCTCTCTCTCTCTCTCTCTCTCTCTCACACACACACACACACACACACTTCTGCATTCCCAGGTCTCTGAAGATGGAAGTTGAATTTTGCAGATCAGCTTTCCATCTGCAACATGAGGGTCCTGAGCTCCCCTCCCTCCCTCCCTTCAATGGGGTGAGAGCCAGCCTTGATTTCTCCATCTCTTTTCACTTGGCTTTCTCTAACTCTCCCTCTTCCTGTTTATGTTTGGATGTGATTTTTTTTTTAACTCTGCAAAGTTCTGGGAACTACCGTGTTTCCCCGAAAATACACCATGTCCTGAAACTAAACCCTTGCGACATTTTTCGCGTGCGCAAAAATATAAGCCCACCCTCGAAAATAAACCCTCTGGACAATCCCCCCCCTCCGACCAGGCAGAGCACCGCTCGCCGACCTAGCGGTATCCCGAAGGCAAAGGCGCTTGCGTTGCTTGGTGCTTTCGGGGTACCGCTAGGTCAGTCAGCGGCGCTGTGCCCAGCTGAAGAAGGGGGGGTTGCTGGGCAGCTGCTCTCTTGCGAGCGGGCTCCTGAAGAGCCGGGCACAGCCTCAGGGTCGAATAGCTGTGTTGCGCTGTCGCAGCAGCAACGCAGCAGCCATGAGGTGACCAAGCTTATGAGCAGCCGCCCGGCAACCCCCCTTTCCAGCCGGGTACAGCGCCGCTGACCGACCTAGCAGTACCCGGAAGGCACCAAGCAACGCGAGCGCCTGTTCACCGCCCTCCGCGTCCCGTGGCCCGTCGGTGCCTTCGAATGCCCCTAGGTGAGTGAATGGGGCTCTGCATGGCTGGAGGGGAGTTTCGCAGCGGCTTTTCTCTCTCTCCCCGCTCGCGCGAAGGGCATCTGCGCTGCTGGCGCCGTCCGCCGCTTGGTTTTTTTTTTCAAAGCACGGAGGATGGATGCCGCTCTGGAAGTACGCTCTATGGTTCAACCATAGAGCGTACTTCCAGAGCGGCATCCATCCTCCGTGCTTTGAAAAAAAAACCAAACGGCGGACGGCGCCAGCAGCGCAGATGCCCTTCGCGCGAGCGGGGAGAGGAAAAGCCGCTGCGAAACTCCCCTCCAGCCATGCAGAGCCCCATTCACTCACCTAGGGGCATTCCGAAGGCACCGAGCCACGGGACGCGGAGGGCGGTGAACAGGCGCTCGCGTTGCTTGGTGCCTTCCGGGTACTGCTAGGTCGGTCAGCGGCGCTGTACCCGGCTGGAAAGGGGGGTTGCCGGGCGGTTGCTCATAAGCTTGGTCACCTCATGGCTGCTGCGTTGCTGCTGCGACAGCGCAACACAGCCATTCGACCCTGAGGCTGTGCCCGGCTCTTCGGGAACCCAGTCACAAGGGAGCAGCCGCCCGGCAACCCAAAAATAATAAACCCTCCCCTTTAATAAGCCCAAGGCCATATTTCGTGGGTCAAAAAAATATAAGCCCCTGGCGTATTTTCGGGGAAACACGGTACTTTTTCAATAAAGTTGATTTTGTTCTTAGAAACTGGCCACACTATTGCATCAGCCTTTTTGTGTGATGCTATTGAGCATTAACTTTCAAAACAAAGTAAATTTTGGTTCCAACTCAGCTGGCAGCTATTTCAGATCTGTGACATACTCTGGCATTAACTGGCCCCCGGAGTTTTATCTTTATGCAAACAAATCTCAGATTTATTATTTCTTCACCACAAATGCTGTGTATTCCCTCTGGGGCCAGTTTCAAGCATAGAGACCCCAAACCTCTCAATTTTTTTTTTGGTGACCGGTTTAATTCCATCATCTGCCCCTCTTATTATGAATCACATGGGGATTATTTCCCTTTCATTTCCCTCCAGAGAATTTCCCAACAACCTTTGAGTCCAAGAATACTTGAATTATCCAGGGATTCCTCCTGAGAGGGAGAATTATGATAAAAGTTTCAGCTCTGCTCTTTGGCCGAATCCTCCAGGGGAGACTTTGGGCAGAGAAATGTGGATTTTGGGACAGGCAGGGTCTGTGCTCTTGAATGTCCGTCTCTCTCCTTTCCAGGTGAAGCTGAGTGTTTCTCTGTGATTCAATCAGGAAAGCAACTGGATCATATTCCACTTTGTGAGCGTCCTTTGAATTCTTCCAATTCTTCTTTAGAAACAGGAAGGAGATTGACTGATTCACCCCATGAATGATGGACCTCCTGCTTCTGTTTCTGATGCTGCTTTTGTCCCATCCAGTCTCTGGGAAGCTGAGAACGAAATGCCCGCAGAGTTTGGAGCACCAGGATGGAAAACGACCACAGAGCTTTTACAGCCCAGGAGACCATCTCATCGGTATAGTCACCAGTGGAGTGAAAAGATTGAATATAAAGTTGCTTTTCAACGTGGCTCCTTCTGTTCAATTGATTTTCCATGATCCGTAAGTCATTCAGAGTGATGTAATTGCACTCCATTCATTCTAACACTCTCCTTTTTTCTGTTTTTAATTTTTCATTTATTCCTATATGGGGGGATTTGTCTAATTTTCTGAATGATTTTGATTTTCATGACTTCTCTCTTTTGTCTGATTTTGTGAAAGAGACTTAAATCCAAAAATGGGTCTGAAAAAAAAAGCTGAAAGGGCTGCAGATTATTTTCCTCTCTCTGTTCAATCCTTAATTTATCACTTGAATAATGAATTTTATTTAAAGTAGTAGTGGAACCAGTTGTAGTTGCTGTACCTTAGCCAAATTCCATATTTGTGTAACTGATCATTGGTTTTGGATCAATGTTGGTTTACAGCTCATTAGGCTTCTGGAGGATTATATATTTTTTTAAAAAAAGTATTTGTTGTTGCTATTGATTATAAGAACTTTTTTTTTTTTTACAATAGGGATGCTTATAGTTTTTAAAACGGCCTACTGTATATTTTCCCAATTCAAACGGTCAACAAGAATTCCCAGCTCCTGAACAATCTCACACTGGGCTACAACCTCCATGACAATTATTGGAGCACTTTCCGCACTTCAGATGCCTTGCTGGACATTCTCTCCACTGGAGAAGCCAATGTCCCCAACTACAGCTGTGGAAGGAAGGAGAACCTTCTGGCTCTTTTTGATGGAGCTTACAGGGACATCTCCATTCAGGCGTCAACATTAGGAGGCACCTATAAAGTCCCACAGGTTTGTGTGTGTTTTTTCTCCATCTTGTAAAGGGCGTGGTGAGGGATGGTGGCTGAGCAATAGATGCAATCATGTCTTCTCCATGGAATTCAAGAGCTGCTTTTCTTCATATTAGCAAAAATGTCAAACCCTAACCCTAACCCTTTATGTTCATGTTGAGATTAATCATAAAAGGCCTGAAGTGCAAGCAATACATTCCCTGGAGAAGACATTCTACCAACTATTTAACTGATCAAAATATATCCCTGATTGTTGGGGGCCTCTATTGGCATCTTCATTTTCACATATAAATAATGCCTTTCCTATCCAGTCGGATTGAAGTTGGCAATAGTAGCATTTTATCTATCTAAAATGTGAAATAAAAAGGAGTCTAGCAATTATAGACCAAATAGACTAGCAGATATTGTGGCTAAAAAAAAACTGTTTTAAGAGGAGTCTATATATAGGTGGTCATTAGAGGATGTTTCTCTCTCTCAGCCTGTATTCAGTTCTCTCCTTGTGTCTGTAGTGAATGGAAAGGGAATTTATCTCCTGCTTGTATATGTCTATATATATTTTGTAGATAAACCACTGTTAATTGTCTTAAGGCCCTGTGTGCTGTGTTATTGTTCCTGGGTTTATCACATACTACTAGTCACACTGCCAAAACTCTGACGAATGCTATATAGATTTTATAAGAAATAATGCATAGATTATTATCTAATATTGGCAACAAATTTGTCTTGAAATATCTAATCTATGTTAGTGAGGAAAAACAAGGTTTGCATACTTTCTAGATGTTAGTGCAGCATTTGACTCAATAAACAGGCAAACAAGAAGACAATGGATTGCCCTCAAAATGGAGCTCAGACTGTTGCCCTGATACAAGCCCTTGTTTGAAAGAGAGGTTTGGGGCTCAATGGAGCCATGAGAAGAAGGATGTATGCTTACCAAGGGGGAAGGGAAAGATGCATATTTGAACCCTTGTTATTCAGTATAGATATGAATGACTTACCAGGACTTATGAAGGATCCCAAAACAGATAATAAATAAATGTTATTTCATTTCTTGACAAAAATTACTAAATTAGCAGACAAGAGAAATGCAGTGCATGTAGTATACTTGGATTTAAAAAGGCTTTGACAAAGTAAACCACCATCTACTTCTTGGTAAGCTAAAAATATGTGGGATAGACAGCATCACTGCCAGATGGACTCAGCCTGTGGTCCTCAACTGAACTGCATCTACATGGAGGGAAACAAGCAGTGGGGAATCCCAATGTTCCATTTTAGGCCCAGTACTCTTCAACATCTTCATGAAGGATTTGGATGAGGGATAGATGGGCAACTCATCACATTTACAGATGACATTAAAGTGGCAGGAATAGCCAATACCCCAGAAGATAGGCTCAAGATCCAGATGGATCTAGATAGACTTGACAAAATGAAATTCAGTGTAGAGAAAAGTAAAGTCTTACACTGAGGCTAGAAATACCAAATGTACAGGTACAGATTAGGTGAAACCTGGTTCATAGCAGTAACTGTGAGAGGGATCTTGAATTCTTAGTGTACAATCTCTCAAATGTGAGCCAGCAATGTGTGGCAGCAGCCAAAAAAAAGCCATTGGAATCCAAGGCTGCATGAACAGAAGGAGAGCATCAAAATCACGTGAAGTATTGGTACCACTTTGTAATGCCTTGGTAAAACCACCCTTGGAATAGTGCATTGATGGCGAACCTTTTCGGCACTGAATGATCTTGTCAGGGTTGCAATTTGGAAGAGGAGTTGCCCAGTATGCATGCCAGTGAGCACATGTGCACCAGGCAGCTCCTGTTCTGGTTTCTGGCACGTACGCGACAATCAGCTGGCAGGCATGCATGAGCACACGCAAACTGGAAGACCAGCTCTTCCAGTTTCTGCCACTGCCATGTGCACAAAGACCAGCTGATCGGCATGCATACATGCACATAAGAACCCCGGAAGAGCAATGGGCAAGGCTGCGTGTGCCAGGCGACATGGCTCTATGTGCCACTTAGCCCAATCTAACCCTAACCCTAATCAACAATAACAGTGCTTTTAATGATACAAACACCTTTTTATTGAAAGGTAAACATCTGCATTTGGCATGCTTTTGATTAATGTGACTTTTGCTGTTGAATGCATGCTGATAATTTTTCTAACCTTGACTCATACTTAGTAAGTTTGAGAGCAATGCAAGCAGCACTCAGGTGATCTGTTAGTCCAGGGGTGTCAAACTCAATTTCAATGAGGGCCCATTGTAGTTGACTTTGGAGGCCATGATGGGCATGGCTGGCTCCCATTGCTGCTGTGCTCACTCTCCTTGGTTGCCCATGGTGTATGCAAGAGGGCAAAGTATGTGGGTCAGAGGGAGACCCACTCCCTCTCCTTATGAGACCTAGCTTTGTAACCAAAGCATCCTCAGTGATAGGATGGGAGACCACCAGGAGAGGTCAGGAGGGGGACAAGAGGATGGTAAAAGGCAGCAGGGCTGCTGGTGATCAAGTTCTAAGGGAGGAGTTACTTCACACCCTCACTCTCTCTCATTATAATCTCCTTCCTTCCGTTCTTTTTCCTTCCCTCTTCATTCTTCTTTCCCCTCTTGCCTCCTTTTTGCTACCTTGTTCTCATCCCCCTCTTTCTTTCTTTTTCTTGGTCTTTCCTGTCCCTTCTTGGATGCTCCAATGCAAAAGGGGGAACATTCCTTGCCTTGTGATCAAATGCCACTTTTGCTAGTAGTTTGTGACCCACTGAAAAGACTGAGAACAAACCAGGCTCCGTTTATTCCATGCTTGCATTTCATGGGGACAGACTACAGTACAGCAAAACTGTCAAAATGATGGTTCTGTTAGTTGATCAGAGCTCCTCTGTTTTTTATGTGCAACAACTTTAGCATTTAAGAACAGAGCTAAGTTAGCTGCTTTACTATGAATACATAATGATCCTTAAAAGAGCTCTTCCGTAGGGACCCTGCCATGGTCTAATTCAGACTGAAAATTTAGCAAAGGAAACTATTTTCTCCACTTGCTATGTCCTGTTTACCCGACTGGAAATAACTGTTTGCAACAAGGGGTGGGTTGCTCCCAGTTCTAATCGGTATGGTAGAAGAGGTTCCTGAAATCTACCATATGTTTTTATAACCCCTTCATCCTGTGGGACAGTACCAGAATGCCTGCCCCGGTCCCCTCGCTCACTTCCCCTACCCGTTACGTCGCAGCTCACAGGGGCTAGCTTGCACAGTGTGGCCGGCCTCCTGGGACCTCCCCGAACTTGCTTAGGAGTAGGAGGCCTGGCCGCCACCAAAGCACGGGGGCAGCAGAAGGTAGGTTGCAGAGAGTAGCCAGCCTTCTAGGCAAGTTCCAAGATGTTTCCCCCCCCCCCCCGACTGGTTCCCCGCCTCCCTTCCGAGTGAAGTTTTCCAAGGTGTGGTTTCAAAAGGAGCCTCCCAACCCTTGTGCCCGGCTGCCACTGAGCTCCGGGAAGGAGGAGAAGAGTCTTAGGGGAGTGAGGAGGAGGAGGAGGGAGGAGAAGGCAAGTGCGTGGGGCCGTGCCAGCTTGGCAACCAGTGCTAAGAAAGCACCTCACATCTTTTGAAGGGAGAAGGGGAGAAGGAAAGGGAGAATGCATTCCCTTTCGGGGATGCCAAAGCTACGGGACACCAGCACTGCCATCAGAGTCTAAAGCTTTCAGCGGCTCCAGACAGGTGAGTCAGAGACCCAGGCGGTTTCCTTCGGTCCCCATGCAAGGGAGTAGTAGGCATTCCTGCCTCCGCCAGACTTCGACTTGGAGTTTACCAGCCGTCTTAAAGAGAAATGGACTGTCAGACCTGTATTGTGCCCCGAGCGATGTGGCTCTCACTCGGGGCACAACACAGGTAAGCACCCGCTCTCATTTCTGCTTTTTTTTTGTCGCCGAGGTGCAAAAGGCGGAGTGGGGCACCCCGTTTAGCAAAGTTCAACAGGGGGGGAGGTAAGTGGTTCTCCTGTTCCTCCGCCTCGTAATGCCCCCTTCCTTTTAAAAAAAAACTTACCTGGCTAAGAAGTCAGTGCTTCACTTAGGGGAGCTCTGGGGATGATGGGTCTTATGGAGGCGGTGACCAGCTGCCCTGGTCGAGGAGGGCAAGGAGAACAGTCTCTTTGCCTTTGCGGTGGTTTGACTGGGAATGGCAAGCCTGGCTGAACTTTTATGGGACAAGAGTCTCTGAATAGCTACGCTGGATAAACATGCATAGAGTTGTGTGGTTGCACCTTACTTGAAAAGTACAAGATACAAAGAACAGAAACCAGCTGGGTTTATTCCTAAGTAAGGTTCGGTTTTCTGTGAGTTGTGGAAACTGGGAAGATTTATTCTGAATGCCCCCAAATCTTGAGGTTTGAGTGAGGAAGTAATTATTATTTCTTTAAAGGTTGGGGGAAAGAGGAAAAAATCTGCACTTGATTGAAAGCAAAGATAAGTTAGCAACCCTTGGCAGAGAGAAATGTGAGTATGGTATACTGTGTTGGGTGGAATAATAATTCACCTTACAAAGCATTCCTGTTTGCTTGGGTAAAACAATCCACCTTAGCTCTGGAAAGGGCAAGTCAGCTCAACTTGATGTAAGAATAAAAGCTTATTGTTGGACTTCTAAGTGTTGAAAGATAGTGCCTGCTCCTTCCTTGTGCATACTGAAAGCAAACTTGAGTAGTTATGTGGATTTAATGTGATATTTTGCAAGGACTGGGAAATCTCTCATGCAGTCTCTGAACAAGAGAAATGTATTTGCATGTTAATGGGGGAAACAGGTGGGCTAATTATAATCTTAAACTATTTTGGCTTACTATACAGATAATTTAGTGCAAAGCCATGCACAACAGTATTAACTTTCTGTGTTTTTATCTTCCTTGGTTGGTTTTGGGGAGAGCTATGGAAAGCTAAAACAAATGCTGTGTAACAAGGAAGCGTGAAACATTCCTTTTGATTCATTGGAGAATTAAAACCAAACATTTCAAAGGAGAGAAGTTTCATATCATGCAACTTTCATCAAAACTATTTCACATGCCCTTAAATCTGGGGGCGGGGAGAGAGACAATAGTGAACATCTATGAAGTAGGGTAGTAGTGGCAAATATCTTAAAATAATATTGTGATGCAACTATTATAAATTGTTCAGCAATAATTTAACTAAAAGAATTGTGCATACTATATATAAATTGTTACTTCTTAGCAGGAAGTCCGATATTTTTTCTTTGCATTTTCCCATTTGGCTGAGTTTTTCAGTACTCCGACATACTATTCTTTTTTTATTGGGGATATATTTATTGGGTTTCAGTCTCCCATCAGTTAAGAAGACAAGAACTGCAAAGCAGGTGGTTGTGCAAATATCATAAGTATTTTTGGAATGTATGTGTGATGCTACCATTGTGAATTTCTTGTTAAGAACACTTACCAAGTTTTAATATTATGACTGTCTAACTTATTTAGAGGGCGAGTGCTTGCTTGTTGCAATAAAGTACAAATGCCATAAGCAAAATACCTGTTCACTCAGAGGTATATTCCTGCTTAAATTGCTTGATAGCAGTGTGCAGAAACTTTAAATTGTATAGCTCACAGCACTAAAGAAACCTTATATAGCAGTGACTACTCTTGAGGGTCCACATTGGCTGTTTCTGCTTCCAAGTGATGTACATATTAGGGATTTCTGCACTGAGAAGCAGAAGGATGGACTCTCGCCTTTTTGATGGGCTTTTGAGACACTGGAAAGCAGTGGAAACTTTTGCTACTTCTAAGTACTTCCAAGTCCAATAAGAAATTGATTATCTTTCCTTGGGCCTCTTTATGCAGGGACAGGTGCTGATAAATCCTTCAAATTATACTTACAGACTGCATTTTCCTGTAGATTGTGGGATGAATTTATTTTTTTAAGCAACAGGCCAGAACCTGTTCATATTAATAAGTAGGAAATCTGTTGGACATCAAGCTTATTTTAAAAGGCTAATTATGTAGAACTCTTTTTAGTAGTCTGGATTATGGAAGAATTGCAGGAAAATATTAGATAAGACAGAATGAAGCTAAAATAGGGGTGGTGGTGGTGAATCAACTTCTTGTTTATTGTCCATGTTTTGTTACAAACAACTCTAACTGCTGCCTGTTTTTTTAGCAATAATGATTACATTGAATATGATATTAACATATAAAGCATGTGATATGGTTCCAGGATCAGAGCTAGTCTATATTTGAATGGCCTGAAGGTGTGTTAACATTCAAGGAAGCTAAAGCTGCAATCTAGGAAAGGCAGTTCTTGGCCCTCTAAGTACTTGGGAAATAGACCACCTGTGAACCATCTGTAAAACCACCCTGATTGCCATATAGAAGAAAGTATGAAATAGGCCTGTCTAAATCATTTCGTGGGATTTCAAAGCTTTGCAAGTTGTGGGAGTACTTTGGAACATCTGCTTCATTGACCAGATCTGGAGGAGAGCTCAGAGCTCTGTAAAATAACTTGCCTAGCTTTAGTACAAATGCTAGGACTGCATGGTACTTTGGATTCTGTTCCAAAGTACTGAAGAGAATACAAGACTGTAAATATAGTACCCACCCACAACTCTTTAAAGTAGATATTTCATGAATCCAGGAAAAAGGTGCCGCTGCTTTAAAAAGTACCAAGTAGATGCTGTGGGCTTTACATTCCTATATATTCAAAAACAGTGCATAGCCCTAACAAACATTATTATTTAATGAATTTAAGTTGTTGCCACTGCTTTGAAGTTATATTCAGATGTATGGTTACCTCTTTCTTTTCTGTGCAATTTATACCTCTATATTGACTTGGAATGCTGACATCGTCTTGGTCACTCCCACCCAGTCACATGAACTGCCAAGCCACTTCCACCCGGTCACATGGCTGGCAAGCCACTCCCACAAAGCAGGCCACACCTCAGTGGTGGGTTCCTGCCGGATCGCACCGGATCGCGCGCTCCCTTTCGGCGCTAAACCCGGAAGTACGGTCTTGCCCCGCCCCTGGCGACGGGACGACGCTTGCCTGCGCTCCACCAGCTCGGCTGGGAACGGAGATGTTTCCTCAGTGGAGCGGAGCGTCTGAAAGGGACGCAGGCTCAGCCTGCCAGGCTGCCACCACTCCACTGAAGATGCTGAGCAGAGAAACGTCTCCGGCAGGAACCCACCACTGCCACACCTACAGAAGAGGTTCTAAAAAATGTTGAAACCCACCACTGTTAGCAACCCACAAGGAGGGGAGACTTTCCTAAGAGCTCACAATTCGGGAATAACATGGGGGGGGGGGGAACCCTGTGCTTTTCACGCCCTATTTTAGCCCTGGAAAGCCTCCTGAACCAACCTGGAAGCACCCCCCCCCCCCCCAAACCATGCAACTGTTTGAAGGCTGAAGGAAGCCTCCAACTCAGCCCGGAAGCACTGGGGGGGGGGGGGGAGGCCATTCACACACTCACTTCCAGCCTGCCAGAGTTTCCTGCAATATGTGAGCGCTCCCCCCCCACTGCATACTCACAAGTCCCCTGCCCTGGCCCTCCACAAAGGCCCAAAAACCAGCTGGCCGGCAGGAGGTGCGCCTGCATGTGGATGCTAGTGGAGCTGGGGGGCTGGGGCGGGGAGGAGAGGATGCTCTGCATGCCACAGGTTCCCCATCACGTTTCTAATCCTTTCAATTCCTTTTCCAGATCAATTATGTAAGACCTTCAGAGGCTCTGAGTGATAAAAGTCAATTCCCCTTTTTCCACCCATTGCTCCCCAAAGAAGGATTCCAATACCCAGCAATTGTCCAGCTGCTCCTCCACTTCAGATGGACCCTGATTGGCCTCTTTGCTTCAGACACAGAAAAGGGAGAGAAATTCATGAGGACTTTCCCTCCTGTGCTTGTCAAGAATGGAATTTGTGTGGTTATATCACAACTGTTCTCAACAACTGGATATACTGCATACCTCAGGGATTCCCTCTCTAAGTGGAGACAAGTCAACGTCTTTGTTCACTTCATGGAATTGGATTTCATTTGGGGGAGAATTCTTCCTTTCCATTTAACACTTATGCGTCTGCCAGGACCCATTGAGGGGAAAGTCTGGATCCTCACAAATTTTGCATGGTACATAATAAACAAGCGCAGACTTCTCAAATACATCCACAGTATTTGGAACTTTGGTTTTCTGCCAAAAGAAAGGCCAATGGATGATGCCTTTGAACCCCATTTCTTTGTGGAAATAAAGTTTCAAGATCATTATTTTCATTGTTCTCTTTCAAAGAATGTCTTTTCCGTCAAAGGCCGCAGAAGATGCACCCAGAAAGCCCCACTGGAGACCCAGGAGAAAAGGGACAGAAAAAGGGCCCAAAATGTCTCCTACTATTACAGTTTCATGAAGACTCTGGCCCAGGTCCTGAATGCTGCATATTCCTCCAGATCGAGGAGGGGAAGGAAGGAGGGAGAAAAGATCTTGGGGTCTCCAAGGTTGCAGCCATGGCAGGTATGGGGGATCCTGATATGGATCCATTAATCTTAGATCCTTTGGAGGAGGAATCCAGAGGAGAAGGAGGGGAACCATCTCAACAGATCTGGCCAATTTTATTATTCAGGGAATTAATGGTTCCAAAGAGTAGATACCATGGCATTTTTATATTTAGCACTGCTAATTGGAAAATGCTGCATTCCTTTCAAAATAAATTCCCGTATTTGTGGGTTTGTGATGAGCCTGGTGGAATTCCACCTTTCTTCCGTCCCCATTGCAGGTGGGTCTGTGTGCAGCTGGAGAGGCAGCTAAGCCCCCCTATTCTCCTCCAATGAAAGGGAGCCTGGGGTGGATCTGGATGCTTTATTGGGAGAAGAGGGCAGGTGAAACTGAGGAGATGCAAAGAGTGGAAATCGAATAGAAAGATGAGATAGGCAGCATTAAGTAACTGCCAGGAAAGAAGCAGCTGGAACCTCTCCAGTGATGCTCCGTGTGAGGGAGGGAGGCTGTCTCCGGATGACCAGGGGTCTCGGTCACAACGGCTGCTTCCGGCTTCTCCAAAGGCTGACAGAAAATGGAGTCTGGCTTCAGACCTTATAGTGAGGTTTATCTGCCCCCAGCCACTAGGTGGGGATAGAGCAAGAACAGCACATCAGTTACCATATTTTTTGGAATATAAGATGCACTTTTTTCTCTCAAAAAAGAGGCTGAAAATCCGGGTGCGTCTTATACATCGAATACAGCATTTTTTGCCTTACAAAGCCACGCTCCCTTCACCAAAATTGCCGTGCATACCCTTATGGAGGCTTTCAGAGAGCTCCTGGGGGCTGGGGAGGGCAGAAATGAACAACAAATGGATCATTTATGCCCCCCCCAACTCCCAGCAGCACTCTATAAGCCTCTATAAGGCCATGCATGCAATTTCTTTGACAAAAAACGGGCTTGTTTTTGAGAAAAATGGACCATTTTTTGCTCATTTTTGACCACCACCCCTAACCAGGAGCACTCTGCAAGCCCCACCAAGGCTATTCATGACTTTTTTTAAAGGGGGGGGGGGCGCATTTTCAAAAAAACAGGCTGTTTTGGGGAGGTTTGTAGAGTGTAAAAACTTTTTCCCCCCTCTTGGAAAGCTCTTTAACTGGTTGATGAGAATTACATTGATCAAGTGCTGTGCCAGCAGAAACAAAGTCTTAGGTGCTGCAGATTGTCAGCGATTTCCTTCTCCAGCACATGGATAAATACACCTGGAAACATCTACCTACCTACCTACTCTCTCTCTCTCTCTCTCTCTCTCTCTCTCTCTCTCTCTCTCTCTCTCTCTCTCTCTCTCTCCCTACTGTATTTCTCCCTCTTTCTCTTTTTATTTCTCTCTCTCTATCCCTACCTACCTACCTATTGTATTTCTCTATCTCTATATCTCTCTCTATTTCTCTCTCTCTATATCCCTTTATCTACCTCCCTACCTAACTACTCTCTCTCTCTCCTTACCTACCTACTGTATTTCTGTCTCTTTCTCTCCCTCTACCTACCTACCTACCTACCTACCTACCTACCTACCTACCTACCTAATGTAGTTCTCTATCTCTCTCTCTCTCTCTCCCATTTCTCTCTCTCTCTTTAGCCCTTTATCTACCTCCCTCCCTACCTCCCTACCCTACCTAACTACTCTCTCTCTCTCCCTACCTACCTACTGTATTTCTCTCTCTTTCTCTCACTCTACCTACCTACCTACCTACCTACCTACCTACCTACTTTTTTAAAAAAAAATGTCTCTTCAAAACCTTGGTGCGTCTTATACTCTGGTGCATCTTATACTCCGAAAAATACGGTACATGTTGTGGCATGACAACATTTATAAATTAGGAGGAGACCCTGAGACCATCTAGCCCAACCCCCTCCTCTCTGCAGGAATCCCAGTTCAAGCTTCTCTGACTGATGGCTGCTCAGTCTTTGCTCTCAGACGATCCATGAAGAGGAGCCTGAACTTCTCTGCTTTACTGGCTCAGCTCTAAAACAGCTCATCCTTTTATCATATTTTTTCTCTCTTTACTTTTACTTTACTTTACTTTTATTTAGATTTTTATACCGCCCCCTCTCCCCAAAGGGACTCGGGGCGGTGTACAGTCAAATAAAAACACATCAATAAATAGAAAATACAAACTCAAAGAGGAGGCAATAAGAAACTGTACATATCTGAAGCAAAGTAGTTAAAAGCAATATTTAAATAACCCTAAAAATACCCAATTAAAATATCTGCCAGGAGGTAGAATAAAACTATAAATGGGCCAGGCAGGCTAAACGGAACAGGTGAGTCTTCAGTTTTTGTCGAAAGGAGCGGAAGTCGGTGGTGGTTCTGATATCGGGGGGGAGGTCATTCCAGAGGGTTGGGCCCATCACAGAGAAGGCTCTACTCCTAGGCGCCGCCCGTTGGCATTGCTTAGTGGACGGCACCCGGAGGAGTCCTTCCCTGTGAGAGCGAATCGGTCGCAGAGAAGTGTGTGGTAGGATGCGATCCCGCAAGTACCTAGGTCCTGAGCCATGGAATGCTTTAAAGATAGTAATTAACACCTTGAAACGCACCCGAAAGACCACAGGCAGCCAGTGCAGCTCGTGCAGGAGCGGTGTTACGTGGGAGTACCTAGTACTCCCCATAATAGCCCCGCGCGGCTGTGTTCTGGACTAGCCCCATGTAGAGGGCATTGCAGTAATCCAGCCGAGACGTCACCAGTGCATGAGTGACCATGTGTAGGGCATCCCGGTCCAGTAGGGGGCGCAATTGGCGCACCAGGCGAACCTGGTGGAACGCCCCCCTTGCCACGGCTGCCACATGGTCATCCATTGACAGCCGGGCATCTAGGAGGATGCCCAAATTGCGCGCCCGTTCCACAGGGGGCAATTGCTCGCCCCCTATGGTCAGTGATGGAATCAACTGACTGAACCGGAGTGCCGGTAGCCACAGCCACTCAGTCTTGGAGGGGTTGAGCTTGAGTCTGTTGTCCCCCATCCAGACCCCGACGGCTTCCAAACACCGGGTCATCACCTCGACAACCTTGTTGGGGTGGTCTGGGGTGGAAATGTACAGCTGCGTATCATCAGCAGATGATACTCCACCCCAAAACCACGGATGATCTGCCCCAGCGGCTTCACATATGCATTGAACAGAAGGGGCGAGAGGACCGACCCCTGAGGCACCCCACAAATGAGTGACCTCAGGGTCGACCTCTGCCCCCCTGCCAACACACATTGGTCCGGTCAGAGAGGTAGGAGCCGAACCACCGCAGAACGGTGCCTCCAACTCCCATCCCCCCCAGCCGGCGCAATAGGATACCATGGTCGATGGTATCAAAAGCCGCCGAGAGATCTAATAGGACCAGGATAGAGGAACAACCCCTATCTCTGGCCCTCCAGAGATCATCGACCAACGCGACCAAGGCCGTCTCCGTGCTGTTTCCGGGCCGGAAGCCGGACTGGCGTGGGTCTAGATATTCGGATTCCTCAAGGTGTCGTGGAAACTGCTGTGCCACCACATTCTCTACAACCTTCGCCAAAAAGGGAAGGTTGGAGACTGGACGATAATTAGCTAGCTCCATCGGGTCAAGGGAAGGCCTCTTGAGTAAGGGCCTCACCACCGCCTCTTTCAAGGCGGCAGGCAAGGACCCCTCGCTCAAAGAGGCATTCACCAAGCCCAGTAGCCAGCCTCGTGTCACTTCCCAGGATGCCAGTACCAACCAGGAGGGACACGGGTCCATTAAACATGTGGTCGGTCGCAGCTGTCCACACAACCTATCCAAATCCTTGGGGACAACAGAATCAAACTCCTCCCAGAATGGTCTCACAAGACTCACTGTTGGCGGCTCCTCTGGTCCACTGAAGGGGGCCCATCCGCTCCGGATCTGAGCGATTTTGTCCTGCAGATATTCCCCAAACTCCTCTGCTCTGCCCTCTAAAGGGGCTTCCTGCGTCCTCTGTGATAAGAGAGAGCAGGTCACCCGAAACAGGGCGGCAGGGCAGTTATCGGCGGACGCAATAAGAGTGGCATAATGTCTGCGTTTGGCCACTCTTAATGCCACAAGGTAAGTCCGTGAATAGGCTCTTACCTGTGTTCGGTCAGATTCGGAGCGTGAGGACCTCCACCTGTCCTCTAGGCGTCTCCTATGGCGCTTCATCACCCTCAGGTCCTCGGTAAACCAAGGAGCCCGGGTGGGTCATCGCCGCAGGAGAGGCCGCAAAAGCACAACTCGATCCAGGGCCCCAGCGGCCGCCCTATTCCAGGCGGCCACTAGGTTCTCGGAGCGAGAGCGGGTCAGGGCTACAGGGAATGGCCCAAGCTCCGTCTGGAACCTATCCGGTTCCATCAGGCGCCTGGGGCAGTACCAACTTGGACAGTTTGGTTCCGCCTCCTCGCGGTGGGGGGTAGCGCCAGGGAAGTCCAGCCGGAGACATGAGTGATCTGACCATGACAGGGGGGTAATGGTTACATCCCCTCTTCCCAGATCACTCGTCCACTGTTCAGATACGAAAACAAGGTCCAGAATGTGGCCATCTTCGTGTGTGGGGTCCTGAATTAATTGGGTGAGGTCCATGGCTGTCATGGAAGCCATGAACTCCCGAGCTACCTCGGATGCTTCCCCCGTCGACGGCAAGTTGAAATCCCCCATAACCACAAGCTTGGGGGTCTCAACTGCCGTCTCTGAGATCAGCTCGAGGAGCTTGGGCAGGGCTGCTGACGCATAGCGAGGAGCCAAGTATACAATCAGCAAGCCCCACTGCCTCCCTGGGCCCCATTTCACTCATTCAGTTAAAATCTCCTCTCTTGTGACTGAATTCACTTTTTCCATGTCTGACACTCTGTAATAAGAGTGAGCAGATCTTACACTTGTGTGTAACAGGAGTCAGTTATTGGAAGAGGGTTGTATCCAGTAGTGGGATTCAAATCTTTTTACTACTGGTTCTGTGGGCATGGCTTGGTGGTCTTGTGACTGGGTGGGCGTGGCTTGGTGGTCATGTGACTGGGTGGGTGTAGCCAACATGACATCACTCACTTCAAGTGGTACCTTGCCTGGCCTCTCCTTGTGTCAACAAGATACAATTTCCCTGTCTATTTATTTACTACTAATAAACATCCAAAATAAACAATTTAATCCTATGTATATATATGCCATATGAGTACATACATATTACAAGGTATCGTGTGTGTATAGGCACACAAAAAGATACATTATCTACTTTATACACTGTATGTGTATGTATGTAGACACACACACACTCACACACTCACACACACACAAACACACAAACACACACAGTCTAAAACTCTACACATTTAACCTTCCTTTCCTCCTTCCAAAGCTAGGAGATCCATCTGAAACAAAACTCCTTTGGATGAAACTGCCCATTTTACACACACACACATATGCACACACGCTTCCAACCAGCTCTGCGTCTCGCCTCATTGTTTGATTTTAGTGGTGGGCTGGTGGCCGAAGTCCTTTCCAAGTGCCCGGCAGCATCGCTCGAATCCCAGGAAAGCCCGGCTGATTAACTTACTGGGACGCGCTTAGATCGATGCCTCTTCTGCGCAGGCAAGCTTCTCTCTCTGGAGCAGGCAGAGAAGGGGGACTTGCAGGGATAAGAGTGTGAGTTTGTGTGTGTGTGTTGTCAGAAAGAGAGAGAGAGAGAGTAAGAGCGAGAGAGGGAGTAAAGAAAAAAGAAAAAGAGAGTGAGAATGAGGAATCAGATGCTTTTCAACTTTTTGGACCACTTGGGAGGAGGCAGAAATGGGGCGAGGCCCTCTCCCCATTTCCTCTGGATGTCCTTCCAACTTCCTCAAGTTTTTCTTTCCTCCCATCCATTCTCTACCCCACTCCTGAGAGCGAGGCGGCACTGCTTTGCCTGGGAGTTTTCTGGGCTCTGGAAGGGGCAGTGTGTGGGGGTTGGGTTCCCCAGAACTTCTTTGGGAGAAGCGTCATTCTGAACTCTGCGTTGGGGTATGTGTGCGTGTGGTGTCCACTGAGGGGCTTTTAGCCAGAGGCGCCTCTGGCCAGGCAGGAAATTGGAGTGGCTCGGGTGAGCCAGGAGGGACAATTGAAATCTGTTGCTGAGCTGGTCAATCCCCTCCCCGCCCGTTGGACCTGCCCGAACCTCCTTCCAGTCACTGCGGAGCTGCTGCAGCCTCTCCCCCAACACGCTGCCCAGTTATGGGCCCAGCCTACCCTTCCCTGCAATATTTGGGGGGGGGGGTTCCTCTGTTTGTGGGTAGAATTTGGTTGCAGAAACACAAAGGAGTGGGCAGCCTTGGAGGGCCTGTTCACCCTTCCCCTTTTCCTCTCAGCCCTGCAAAACCAGAAATCTCCCCCCTCCAAGCAGCAACTGAGACTGTGCAGGGGGGAGGAGGGGAGCAGGAGAAGAAGATCTGAAAGATCCCAATTCTGCAGCAAGAGGAGTTTCTGCAATGGGGAGGGGGAGGGAGTAGCCCCAGCTTCCAAAGGCCTTTTAGCCATAATTGCCATCAGAGCAAATGTTGGGGAGGGGGTCAAGGAGGAAAGGGGTCCCCTGACTCTCCCTCAGACCCCAAGGAAGGAAGGAAGGAAGGAAGGAAGGAAGGAAGGAAGGAAGGAAGGAAGGAAGGAAGGAAGGAAGGAAGGAAGGAAGGAAGAAAAGGGAAGGGAAAGGAAAGGAAATGGGAAAGAAGGAAAGGATGAAAAATGAAGGGAATGGAAAGGGAAGGAAAAAGGAAAAGAGAAAAAGGAAAGGAAAGAGGGAAAAGGTGAAGAATGGCCGCTGCTGGAGTGGTCGGGAGCAGCCTGAGGTGGGCATTTGGGAGCAGGCCAAGACGAGCAGGAGGCCACGGCAAAGGCAGTCAAACAGGCTGGGCTGCGTGGCCATGTGGCCAAGGCAAGGGAGCCAAACAGCAGCTGCAGCAATGACTCTAAGGCCCCTACCAAGGCCTGCGAGGCAAGTAGTGGTGGGGAGAGACGTGGCCAGGCAGAATTTTAACTATTGGTTCAATCAAACAGGGCCGGACCATCTGAATCCCACCACTGGCTGTATCCTCCCTTCCCCAACCGAGAGATTGTTTCAATTGGAAATGGGCCTCCCAGACTCCTCTTCATCTTCAGCTCTTCTTCTTGTTGTCTTTCCTCAAGGCTAAGAGCAGCAGCTCCTTTCAACAGCAGCTCCTCTTCCTTGGCTTCATTGTCCTTCCCTGAAGTTCACGTAGGTTTTGTACAAATTCTCCTCCAAGCTTGGTGCCTGCAAGGGGACCTGGTCCTTGAGTTGGGTCTCCCTGAACCAAAACGTTCACTTCCTCAGATTCTTACGGCTGCATTTGCCTTCTTTCCATGGACATCTCCCTGCTGACTCAGATTCTGTTTCCAGTTAACTACGATTTTGAGATCATTTCCACAAGCATACATATCAAGTTTGGTATCCCTCATCTTTTTTCCAGTCCATCATTCATGTTCTTATATGAGACTCTATTGACTCTATACTCAAGTCCTAGTTGCTAAAAATAAGATATTTTTCTACTGCTTTTTACTTATGAACCCTTCTCTCTGTGTTAATCATAAATATTGTTTCTGGAAACTTGATATTCCTCTTATATATTTTTTTAATTTAAAAAGGTAAAATAAAACTATTACAATGACAAAACAAAAGTAGACAACACATTTTTTAAAAAAATGTGCATTAAAAACAGACAAAAACATGCATATTGTCCCCCCCCCATTTTGCAAAACAGGCCCACCATTATAAATTACACATCTATTTGCAACTACTTGACTTGTCATCTATCTGCTGTATATAAAAAACGTAGTTAACAGGCAATCCAACAATAAAGTTAAATTTCAAAACTTCAAACTTCTGTGTTATCTGCTGTTGTATTTAACTCACAGAATATTTATAGGGGCTTTTTATCTACTACCACAATCATTATCTCTGATCTATCCATAATCTGTCCAGGGTTAAACATCTTTGGTTGATTCTTAATAATAATACATTTCCTTAAAGTTTTAATAAGGATCTTTCCCAACAACTGCTTTCCATTCCCCAAAGTCATAGGACCTCCTGTCAATGTAAAAACAATGACTCTTAAGACTTGTTTTCCAGTTAAATATGACAAGTTCATTCCCGAATCTCCCTCAATCTTCTTGAAAGAATCCATTTCATCAGTCATCCGTTCGGTCCACTTTGAGTCTTCAGGGTCCATGGCCTCTCCAGCCATCTCCAACAGCCTGCCTTCAAACCAGACTCCTCCTTCAGGGATGCCAGCAGCAAATTAAATTCCAGTCCATCCATCCAATCCATCCTATTCAACAATTGTTGCTTGCTTCTGATTATTGCCTTTAAGTTGATTTAAAACCATTGTTATTTTATCAAACTTTTAAAGTGAAATTTAAAATAAAGTTTCATAAAGTTTGAAAGACTTCATATTCTTTAAATCACATCAAATTAGTTTACTCTAAGATCGTATTAATTTCTGTATTAATAACAGAAAAATTGATGACCAATGGCAAATTATAATCCATCACCTTAAGGTTTTATAGGAAATATTAAAAATTGTTAAAAATTATTGTGGAAAGTTATCACCCAGCCCTCTCCCAGAAAAATGAAATATCCTAGGAAATATTGAAAAGGCAGAATATTATATTTTCCTGGATGTGAAAAAGGGAGAAACACATTTTAAACACAAAGTAAATTCCTACAGCTTCCTGCCCATCCCCACTTTGTCAATGGGCCATTAAGAAGGCCAAGCTAGTCCACTTTACATAATAAATAGTTCTCCCCATCAGCTCCAGGGGGATGGGAATGAAGGCATGATAATATTGGCACTTTACTCAATTCACCACATGGCATTTGAGAACTCTTGAGAATTCAACCAAACCTGGACTCAGTCTTGAGAGTTGCCCCTGCATGGGCCCATGTGAGTCTGACAACCAATCAGAATACATTTCTTACACAGGAACAGGAAACAGAGAGGTGGGACTGAACAGGTTATAAAAAGCCTAGCAAGCCCCCCACTCGGCCCTTCTCTTTCTTCTCCACCAACATTGAAGCATGTGATCACCTTTTCTGTTCAGGACTCAGGCTATGTGGTCCTGTCCATCATTAAAACCATCTTTCCAAGCAGCCTCCATGTCTCCAGTGTCTTTTTCCCCACTTGGAGCCGAACCCAGAAGGACATTTCTTTGAACAATTGGCGACCCACAGATGGGACTCCAAGCTAGCCTAACCAATGGATATGGCCCAGGTAAGCCTCCTATGCCAGCACAGACCCCATTGAGTCTGTGGGTGGACTTTATCTTGGCCTTAGCCATTTGGATCTAGGTTTTAAAGGGGTTTTGAGTTTGAGCTCAAAGGCTGCCTGGAAAGAAGGTGAGTACCTCTAAATTTTAATTCTCTAAAATTTAATTTTAAAGCATGGCAAAGCGTGGAAATGTGTGTATGCCTGCATGTGTGTGAGTGATGCTTTCTCCCAATCACAGCTGGATCCTGGTTCCTCTGTGTGTTTTACCAAGAGAGTCTGGAAAGTATTAGGGTCAGGCCAGAGCACAAGACCTTCTGTTAGGGAAAGGAGAGTGTGCATGAAAATGGATGGAAAACTGAATGAAAATTTTGTTGTTGTTGTTGCTTTTGTCCTGTGAAAGCAAAAAGCAAAGGCTCATTGTCCGTAAACAGAGACGGAGGTGCTGGAACTAACTGCAGAGGGGCAGAGGTCCTCCCCCGGTCACCTTTTTGGATCCGGAAAACCTTAGCAGAATTCCCTACGAGGAAAGGGGCCGAATACTTCGTTGAGCAAATCAAAGTTCTTCCCGGAATTTTTTTCTTCCGAAAACTTACGGAGGATCACCCGGCTAGGCCAAAGTGAGCCCTACATGTAAAGGGTCATGGGAAGCGTTAGCTCGTGGGTGACAGGAATTTCCCTTGGAGACTTCCTTGAAGTCTGGGACCCCAGGCACATGCCTATCTTGGTTGGCATGGAGAATAAGGAAACTGTGACAAATGGGCTTTGCTGAAAGATGATACAGGAAAACTAATTTGGCTACATAGAGGTATTTAAAAGAAAAGGGAAAATGTTGAAATGTTTATTTTTTTCTCTTGTCTGTTTGTTGCTTTTTCTGTCTTCTATGCAACCATGTGGTTGGTTTGTTAAGATTTGTGCCTTCCTTCATTTAACAGATTTGTGCTGGGAATGACTAGGATGTGTAAACCTGAGAGTTCTCTCACCCCCCTCTTATTTTCTCCTTGTCCTTGTGTAAATGTGTGTCTAAGTGTTTGTGCACCCTCAAGGTAATTGTAATTAAAATGTCTCCAATCCAAAAGACAAGAATTTTAAATTGTTCAATGAAAGAAAAGAGTAAACTGGCAGAAATTGCCTTCGCTCAGTTTGTTGGGCCCAGAAAACTGAGTAAAGGTCGGGGGAGTCTTTACTTTGTGTCTGTTTGGCCAGCAGAAACAGAGTAAAGAGAAGGTTTTTTTCCCTTCCTTCCTTCCCTATACCTTAAAGTAACAACCCAGGAAATGTTTTAAGTTCATTTGCAAGAAAAGTTTCATCCTTGCATTTATTGTGTGTTTAAATGATTTCACCTGTTCATTTCTTTCCTGAAGCATGTGAATCCAGACCCCATTTCTCATATGTGATATCTCTATAATGTTATCAGTTTAACTGATGGTTTTATTTTTCAAACTCTGCCTGCAAGCTATCTACCCACCCACCCCACTTACCTCTAATGCCTTTTCCAACAATGCCTTTTCTGTGGGGGAGGGGAGCTTGTTCTCATGTCTTTCAGCCCTGGAAGATTGTATTCTTCAGGTGAGTATAGAATTTTTTCCTTTTGAGGGGAGGAGGAGAGTGTTGCCTTGGTGTGCATGTATGAGATGAAGGAAAATCCTACTAAAGGTTTGCCTTCAACCTGAGTAAAAAACCCTTTGCACATTTATCTGGCCAACCTACTCTCTTGGTCCTAAAGTAGAAACCTGGCCTCCAGAAGCCAGTTTTGATCTAGATTTTGTCAACAAATTTGCAGATCTTCTGGCCACCATCCGATGAATCAAGAGCCCTGCCCAGATGCAAACAATGTGTTAATGAAAGTCTCCATAGAGCTGGATCTTTAAAAATATGCCAGCGCTGCTGGGAGGTCCAACCTAGAACCCTGCCCGAATGCAAACAATGTGTAGACAAAACATGTCTATACATTGTGTCTATACATCTTGATATTTAAAAATATGCCCGTGCTTGCTGGGAGATCAAGATAGAAGAGTTTGGATCTTTAAAAATTAGCCAGCGCCGCTGGCAGATCCAAATTAGAAATGAACACCCCAGGGCAGAGACAGGTATTAACAATCTAGTGCTTAAGGAAATAGAACAACAGGTGTAACTCCAAGCAAAAGTAAGAAATTTAGCAGGTAATTAAAAGGTAAAGCCTGTCTGAATGGGAAGACCTAGGTCTATGGCACGCGTGCTACAGGTGGCACGCAGAGCCAATTCTGAGGGCACGAGGCATTGCCCTGTCAGCTCCAATACGCATGCGCCTGCTGGCCAGCTGATTTTCAATAGGTTATTTTTTTTAATCTCTGGAGGAATTCCTGAAGCCTCCAAAGGGCGAAAAACAGCCCAATGGAAACCAGAAATGAGGAGAGAGCTGCCGGAATGGGGGAAAGACAAGCAGCAAGGAAAGAGGCTTCTTTCACTCGTGCTGGCTGCTCTGTTCCCTCCTCCACCCTGCTACTAAAAAGGATCCTGCCCGATCACTGGAATCCAAAGGGAAATGAGGAGAGAGCTGCCAGTATGGGGGAAAGACAAGCAGCAAGGAAAGAGGCTTCTTTCACTCATGCTGGCTGCTCTGTCCCCCCCCCCTACTAAAAAGGATCCTGCCCGATCGCTGGAATCCAAAGGGAAATGAGGAGAGAGCTGCCAGCATGGGGGAAAGACAAGCGGTAAGGAAAGAAGAAAAGACGCTTCTTTCACTCAACGTGGCTGCTGTTGCCCTTTTCTCCATTTCAGTGCTACACCATCATGGTTGCATCACCCACTATCGCCCAGGTCCTCGCTTCTCCCAAGCATTTCTTTGCCTACCTGATTTCCAACTCCATCGCGTTTCTTGCCATCATGTGCAGAGAAACAAAGTTTGTGGGACTAAAAAAAACTTCAATCAATCATTACAACTTGGGGGGGGGGGGGGGGGAAGAGATCTCACAAAGTTGGAATTGATTGATTGAAGGGTTTTTTTTTTTTTTAGTCCCACAAACTTTGTTTTCCTGTCCAAAACGGTAAGAAACATGATGGAAAAATGCTACGGAGGGGAAATTAAATAGGCAAAGAAATGCTTGGGAGAAGCGAGGACCTGGGCAATGGTGGGTGGGGCAGGCTCTGTGGAGTGGTGCTGAAATGGGGAAAAGGGCAACAGAGCAGCCACCTTGAGGTAAAAAAGCTGCTTTTTCTTATTTCCTTGCTGCTTGTCTTTCCCTCATGCAGATAGCTCTCTTCTTCATTTTCCTTTGGATTGCAGTGACCAGGCAGGATCCTCTGTGCTAGCACGGGGGAGGGGGAGGGAAACAGTGCAGCCACCTTGAGGGGAAAAAGCTGCTTTTTCTTCTTTCCTTGCCCCTTGTCTTTCCCCTGTGCCAGCGACTCCCTTCCTCATTTGTCTATTGACTGTAGTGCCCAGGATCCTCTTTATTAGAAGGGGGGAATTTAGCAACTGGACTCACACCTGCCATAGTAAAAAGGGCCCAATCTTTACACAGGAGAATGATAAGTTTTTTTGGCACAGGAGCACACATGAGCATCCCCCCCCCCCCCCCCCCAATCTCTGCCCGTTTGTGGCAGAGCAACTTCTCCCCTCACTGGGTGTTAGCCAAGGGGACGCAGCCAGAGCAGGGAGTGGCAGGGAAGCCTTGCGCAAAAATGCGCAGTCCACACAGGTGAGGGGGGGCATTAAGTTATGTGGGTGGGCACTCGAGTTCGTGTGATAGTGCGCACGCATGTGCTTTTGGCACCCGAGGCAAAAAAGGTTTGCCATCACTGACCTAGGTAATTGGACTTAGTTTGATGTAATGTCTGTTAAAAAATTGTTAGATATGCATCTACACTAATAACATGTAGAATTGAATGGCATTGAATTGATTGTGATATGTTTGACCAGCTAGCAAAATAAATAAGCTTCTCAGCTTGGGCTTGGAGCTGTGGAGAAGGGGAGTGTAGTTAGGATTTAAACTGCTCTCTGAGTTTTCCCATGCTTGGAGAATGAGCCACATGTTTCCCAAGGAAAGAAAATTGAAGATTTAAAGGGACAGGACCTCCCCCAGGCCTGAAAGTGTTGTTCCATGGTATTTATGCATGTATGTGTGTGTTTGTGTGTGATAATAATAGTACAAAATGGAGCTCATTGGCTTGTAAAAAAGCTCCCTGAAATACTTATAATGATTGGTTGGCATGAGCAAGCATGATGGTCTGATTGCAGTATGAATCTGAGTGTGTGTCCCCAATGTCCCAGGGAGTGATAAGTGAAGGGATCCAGAGACCTGTGATTGCCTGTGTGAATTCCCTCCCCCCTCTTCCTTCTGGGTCATTCTTTGGAGGGAAGCAGGAAAGGCGGGGAGAATGAGTGTCTGCTCATTTTTACCATGAATGTGTGTATGAAATGCCCCCAGTGATACCTGTGAATGCCTCTGTGCATCCCCCATTTCTTTGTCTGCTCTGAATACAATTTTGATTTTTTTCTTCTGGAAATTTTTGAGATTTAAAATGCTTAATTAAACCTATTAAAAGAAATGATTTTGAGATATTTTGCTTACATTTGTAAATGTTTTAACATACTTAATGAGAATTTGCTTCCATCTGAATGGAATCTGATATTTTGGAGTGTTGACTCAAAGTACCTCTTTTTTTTTATTGCAATTTTTAAAAAAGCTGTTTTTCCCTCCCTCTTTTACGCCTGAGTGCATTTTTAAATGCTTATGAGTCAAGGTGCTCTACCCTATGATATTTTGTTTGTTTGTTTGTTTGCAACACAAGTTGTTGTCCCTTTTGGAAATTTACTCATCTTACTGCAAAAGTGTTTCAATCATAGAGGCAGTGGGAATGTCATGTTCCATGAAATTTACATTGTCTGCCTTCTGAAATAATGTTTTGATTTCCACACTTGGACAGAATGGGGGAAATTCCACAACATGAGACTAAAGATATGTCTGTAAAGAACTGTATACTTGGCCTCTCTTCTTCTTCTTCACCTCAGAAACAAAGGACTGCTAGCTCAAACCATAACTCTCAAATTTGCTGCTGGTGATTGTCTCCTGATAAAACCTGACATGAGGGAAAAAAAACTTAGCCAAGCCTGGGACAGACTACCAAGACTGACTGACCACTCTTACCAGCAAGCTAAGCTTAGTACCATCCAGCAGATATGAAAGAATGGCCCCTGAAATGGAGAAGTAAAGACCAAAAGACTCTCTTCTATCCCCAGAAGACAACTGTAAAGCCTACAGGGGAGGGTGAAAATTGATTGTAAAGTTTTCTTTCTTTATCTCCTTCACAGAAATTCATTGTAAGGTTTTCTTTCCTGTCTCATTTATATTGTAATCAGTTTAATGTATTCATGTAAGAATTGTATTTGAGAATGGCTAGCACAGCAAGTTCTGAACACCTTAGATTTCTATCTAGTGGGAGGAAAGTTTTTCCAAAATGTCTGTATTTTCTATGTTGTAGGAGCAGCTACACATACACACACACAGAGAGAGAGAGAAAGAAAGAAAGAAAGAAAGAAAGAAAGAGAGAGAGAGAGAGAGAGAGAGAGAGAGAGAGAGAGAGAGAGAGAGAGGAGAGGGAGGGAGGGAGAGGCCCCATTCAGAATTAAATTGAAACTATCTCCTTGATTTACCTCCACACAAAGCTTCTCTTGACAGAAAAGCCTAAGCAGTGATATCTCCCTGTTAATTCCATGGGGGAGAGTCAATTCCCCTCAGACAATTCCGCCACTTGAAGAGTAGCAGAAAGGATCTTCAAAACCTGAGCCCTGAATAAGAGCTAGGGCAGGTTCAAGAACCATCCCTTTGAAATGGGCAGCCTGTAACTTAAAGGAAAACATTGCTGTGAAGAATTTTGGGACTTCTGCTTGCTTGAAACCTGTCTGGAAGCTCACAGAAAGTGATATCTGATACTAATTGGCATAGAAAATTGGATACTGTAAATTTCTTTCCAGAAATTGTGCCCTGGTTGCTAGACCTTCATGGTTGAAAGCTCTCTGGGAGCCACTGAAGGGATCCTTCTGCTGTCTCTCTCAATGCCTTTCCATCAGAAAAATTAAGTCTCCATGATCTGACCAATTTTTATCTTTTGTCAAGAACATGTGCATTCCACTCACATGTTTTGAAAAAAAAGGAGGGATTGTGGAAAGTTATCAACCAGCCCTCTCCCAGAAAAATGAAATATCCTAGGAAATATTGAAAAGGCAGAATATTATATTTTCCTGGATGTGAAAAAGGGAGAAACACATTTTAAACACTAAGTAAATTCCTGCAGCTTCCTGCCCATCCCCACTTTGTCAATGGGTCATTAAGAAGGCCAAGCTAGTCCACTTTACATAATAAAGAGTTCTCCTCTTCAACTCCAGAGTGATGGGATTAAGGCAGGATAATATTGGCACTTTACTCAACTCACCACATGGCATCTGAGAACTCTGAGAATTCAACCAAACCTGGACTCAGTCTAGAGAGTTGCCCCTGCATGGGCCCATGTGAGTCTGACAACCAATCAGAATACATTTCTTACACAGGAACAGGAAACAGAGAGGTGGGACTGAACAGGTTATAAAAAGCCTAGCAAGCCCCTCCCTCGGCCTTCTCTTCTTCTCCACCAACATTGAAACACCTTTTCTGTTCAGGACTCAAGCCATGTGCTCCTGTCCACCATTAAAACCATATTTCCAAGCAGCCTCCATGTCTCCAGTGTCTTTTTCCCCACTTGGAGCCGAACCCAGAAGGACATTTCTTTCAACATTATTTGAGTAACATTTTGAAGACAGTTTTTATCCATTTAGTTATCATACCACCCCTCAAGTTTCAACAAAATTCACAAAATCCTTTGTGAGTCCTTTATTGAAATCCAGTTCTTTCACCAGAGCAGTGACGTGCGGTGAGGTTTATGACTGGTGAGGCACTGACACAGTGCTGGGTTTCAAATATTTTTAGACTTGTGGACTTCAACTCCCAGAATTCCACAGCCAGGCATGCTCAGTTCCAATTTAAAGCGACAGCATTTGTTTTTCTCCTTTGCTCCTTCTTTCTTTTTCTTTTTCTTCTCCTTCCCCTCCTTCCTCCCTCTCTCCCTTCCTCCCCCTCTCTCAAACACACACACACACACACAAGTTGGATTGGACTATCTCTCCTACCCATTCCCTCTCTCACTCACTCTCAAACAAATCCCCCCCCCACAAAAGTAGGATTGGATATCTTTTCCAGTGGCTTGAAAGAAGCTCCTCTGCCATCCCCCCCCATTCCCCTGCTGCCTTTCCCAAACACCTCCACCATTGCAAATGCAGCCTGCTGTCTGGGTGGGAAATGCCTGGAACACAATAAAGCCCACCCACCACCTCCTGCTGGCAGGCTGGGGTGAGAGGAGAGGCAGAGAAGCCGGAGGGGAGCCGATCCGAGCCTTCCAAAAGAAAGAGGCTGGGGGGAAGTGTGTGTACTACAGCATGGCTCTTTGCCTGGCTTCCTGCCTCCTCCTGTGGTCTCCTCAGTGCTCACTTGTGCTCTCCCTCCCCAAGTGTAGTTTGATTGCAGGTGGAGCCACGTTGCCTTTTCAAACTTGTAATCAGTGAAGCTGGGCTAGATTTTTATATAGTTTTATCCAGCTGTGTGTGTGAGAGAGAGAAATGAATGGGGGCCTGGGGAGGAAGTCACTACACTTGGGGAGGGAGAGCACCAGTGAGGTTAAGCAGAGTCATCCATGGTGAGGCAGCAACTAGCTCAGCTTTTTCCTTTTAATTTTTTTTTCATGATGAGAGTGGTGAGGCTGTGCCTCACTTGCCTCACCTGACTGCACGTCACTGCACCAGAGTTCCCATAATCCATTTAGAAAGTTTAATGATATGTGAGAATGACTTTTGGATGAGAAGAGTGGCTGCCTAGGGAAGGATCAGATAAGAGGGGAGAATCCTACAGCTGCATAATGGGAGAGAAAGAAACTCAGAAAGGATCCTCCCAAACTTTTCAGGCTGAGAAAAGTGTTGGGTGGGAGATTTGTTCTTTCAGATTTTAATTTTTTTGTTAAAGTCACATTACAATAAAGCAGGATTAGCACATCTAGAGGTGTTTTCCATAGGGATTACAAGGGAGAAGATTAGCCTGAAAGATTTCTTCTTGATCAACCCATGCTTTCAGGGAATCAACCTGTTGTTTTCAAAGAGTTTATGGAACATCTTTTTTTCCTCTGTTCATTTTATTGAATGTTCCCTATAATTGACCAACTGTGACTGACAGACAGTGACTGACAAATTTTTTTTCAAACCTTTTCATTAATTTATGAAGATATTGGCAGTATTTGTATCCTATTTAACCATATTTGGAGATTGCACAACTGTAGAAGAAAGATTCAATGTGGGATAAGAAACAAAGTTTTCTGTTTTTCAAATTCCTGGATGTTCCCATTCTAGTTTCATCCCTTTCTGGAGAAGAATGAATTTTGGAATATTTCTCAGAGAAAACTGTACTTGGACCAAAATGGAGAGATAACAGCAGATGTTGGCATTCATGGCTTCTTTGTTCTCCCCAACGAACATCCCAAGATAGAGATTCTGGCGTATTTTAAAAGACAGAGACTTTCTATCAAAGAAGATGCTCTTTCACAGCTAAAGTTGCTCAATAAGGTGAGATAAATTTTGATGTCTTTTCTCTGTTTCCCAGAGCCTGAGGTCCCATTTCAAGTGGGCAAAGCCTAGAGTCTCCAGGGTGGTTGGCCTTCCATGCCAGTTGGTTTCATCTAATGGAAGTTCTTTAACGGATAGACCTAAGTGGAGGGGCTTTGCCATGTTTTATGAAAACCTTTCAAGATCTTACTGGTCAGAGGTTTCTTTCTTCATCACAGTTTTATTCTATATTAAAAAATCTAATGGAATAAAAGTTTCCTAAATCTTTTACATATATCATCATACTTAATTTTTTTTCCAATTCAATCCATTAATAAAGTTTAAAGTAGAAAAGTACTTTATTATAATATTAAATACCAAAATCAAAAGGGAGGAAGTAAATGAAGAATCTTCCAGTTGTTATACCTCCTGCATCTGTTTAGAAGTAGTCAGAGATTTCATATTTACCTCAGTGAAAACCAGAGGCTACTTGTCTCCATTTCTCCCTCCATTTTCCATGGATGGAGAGTCCTAACATCTTTTCTTTGGCATTCCTTGTTCTTTCACTCAGTCCCTGCCTCAGTCCAAATGTGTGGAAAGTTGTCATCCTGGATTTGTCAAGAGGGCTCGAGAAGGAGAGCCAGTTTGCTGCTATGACTGCATTCCTTGTCCGGAGGGGACCTTCTCCACTCAGGAAGGTGGGTCACACTGACGAAAATGGGAGGCTTTGTGGAACTAGATCCATCCAGAACATTTTCATGAAAGTGCAAGTTAAAAGACAGATTGAAGCTCACCAGTTTTTTTTTTTTTTTTAACCTGCACAATTTATTATTTAAAAAAAGGAAGTAAATGAAAAAAAAACTTTGAAGGAGGGGCTGGGAAGAGTTGGGAGGAGGAGGTGGAAGACTGAGCAAGCTTTACTACTATTTAAGGAAATATCTCTTCTGCTTTTTAGTTTGGACTTGTCCTGCTAAATTCACCTTTCTAGGAACACCTCAGTTCTTTGAAACTTGATGAATTGTTTTAGGTCCACCTTCTGAAAGACCTTGCAATTCACTGTATATTGAATCCTCCCCTTGAGGATCACTGAGAAGGTGTCACTGGTCCATAATGTGGTGCTGTGGATAGTTATGGGGGCAACTCACTACACAAATATTCTGCCAGTCATGTATATCAATAAATCAGAGTAGAGCTGGAAGGGACCTTGGAGATCTTCTACCCCTGCTCAAGCAGGAGAACCTATACTATTTCAGACAAGTGACTGTCCAGTCTCTTCTTTAAAACATTCAGTGTTGAAGAACCCAAAACCTCTGGAGGCCAGCTGTTCCTCTGGTTAATTGTTCTTACTATTAGGAAGTTTCTCCTTAATTCAAGATTGTTTTTAAGTGTTACAAGATACTGTAGGTATCCTCGAAGTCCAGTATATTAACTGCCATGTGGCAGGACTCAGGATGTTTGCCTAAAAAGATTATATGATTCATTACTAATTTCTAGTAATGTAGCTCCCTATGAAGATTCTACACATTACACAGGAAATAATTAACATCCAAGGACTTCCCTCAACTTCAAATATATATATATATGTGTGTGTGTGTGTGTGTGTGTGTGTGTGTTACAACCCCTGGTATGCCTAAATATGGGAGGAAGGTCACTACTCCCTCTTTCTGTCCTTCGGCTTATCACAGAAGACCATGCAGGCAGAAAACCATTTTTTTTTAATGTTGCCTTTTTATATTTGTGTTGTATTTGTACTGATAAATAAATAAAGGGAGACTAGTATAGATCTATTTCGAGCTAATTAGCTCTCATCTATGGTATGGTTAGCTGATGAGAGCTAATTAGCTCAAAATAGATCTATACTAGTCTCCCTTTATTTATTTATCAGTACAAATACAACATATATATATGTTTTGAGCCCACGCTTGAGGATGGCAGGTGAGATCCTGCCGAAACGTTGCAAAGACAATCTCAACCTTACACGGGAAAAGACCCGAATACAACAAAACCAGCATACCTACACCCATGAAAATCTACGAAAATATATATATATATATATATTTCTCCTCCTTATGCTCTTTTTAATGAAATCATTAAGAAATACTTCTTGGAAAATGCCCATTGTATCAGTTGTTATCCAAAGAAGGTATTTCCTGTAAGATAAAAGGACAGAATGTTAAAGAAAATTGCTTTTTGGTTTCTCAGATGTGGAAAAATGCATCAAGTGTCCAGATGATAAATATCCAAACGAGGACAGAGTCCAATGTATCCCCAAAGTTGTAACTTTCCTGTCTTATGAAGAACATCTTGGCATCATCCTAGTTTCTTTTGCCCTACTCTTGTTCCTAACCACAGGCCTTGTTTTAATCATCTTCATTAAATACCGAGAAACTCCCCTTGTCAAAGCCAACAACCGGGACCTCTCCTACATCCTCCTGGTCTCCCTCTTGCTTTGCTTCTTGTCTCCTTCTCTCTTCATTGGTCAACCAAGGAAAGCCACCTGCCTTCTCCGACAAACGGTTTTCAGCATCATCTTCTCAGTTGCCGTTTCTTCTCTCTTGGCCAAAACCATCACGGTGGTGCTGGTTTTCCTGGCCACAAAACCAGGAAACCGAGTGAAGAGATGGTTGGGGAAGAGCTTGGCCAACTCCATCATCCTTCCTTCTTCTGCTGTCCAAATTATCATCTGCTCCATCTGGCTGGGAGTTTCTCCCCCCTTCCCTGACTCTGACCTCCACTCCCAGCCTGGAGAGATCATCCTGCAATGCAACGAAGGGGCTGTTGTCATGTTCTACGTCACCCTCAGCTACATGGGCTTCCTGGCTGCCATCTGCTTCACTGTGGCTTTCCTGGCCAGGAATCTGCCTGGGGCCTTCAACGAAACCAAACTGATCACCTTCAGCATGCTGGTCTTCTGCAGTGTCTGGGTGACTTTTGTGCCCACCTACCTGAGCACCAAAGGGAAATACATGGTGGCTGTTCAGGTCTTCTCCATCCTGGCCTCCAGTGCTGGTCTGCTGGGCTGCATCTTCATCCCCAAGTGCTACATTATCCTTCTGAGGCCAGACCTGAACACAAAGGAGCATCTCACAGCCAGAATAAATGTAAAAGCATGAGATATAATACCATTAGGATATTGGAAGAATGGTTAAAGTTTATTTTATTTGAAAGGCGATCTTTCTATTTCGATAGCATGCAGGAGTCAAAGAAAATATTTATATGTTTCAAAATAGGAAATTATTGAATTGTTCTAGCTCCCTTCCCTTTCAACTTAATAAACCTTGCTGAAAGTCATTCAGAGGAATTGCCTGTTCAGCAACAGCTACTGAATTTGACACCTTTAAAAATAATTCAGGCACTTGTTCCTACAGCTAAAAGTATGTTTGTGTGAGAGAGAGGGGGGAGGGAGAGAGGGAGAGAAGGAGGGAGGGAGGGAGGGAGGGAGGGAGAGAGAGAGAGAGAGAGAGAGAGAGAGAGAGAGAGAGAGAGAGAGAGAAAAGAGTTTCAGAAGGAAGCTGTGGGAACCAAGAACCAGCATGGTTGCCTGATCCTCTCCCAGAGAATGCCAGAATGATGTGAAATGCCATGTTTGACTGGCTGTCAGCTGTGGAGGGAAATCAAATATATAATTCTTTCTTGATTTCCTGACAAAACCTCCTTTCCAGAAAGTGTTCAGCAGAACAGCTGTCTGGGATTTCAGTTTGGGATTGTTTTAATTTTGGTATGAACTTCACACCAAAATAAAAAAAAACAAAGTAAATAAAAAATGTGTAAAATTTCCACTGTATTTTTTTTTCTTTGATCAACCAGAGAATTAAAACAGCGGTTTTCACACCCTTTAATTCCCCACTCTACAATTTCTACCTAAAGCATTTACTCTGCTCCTCTTCCAAGCTTGTCTTGTCTGTGAAGGGCTGGAGAAGATGCTCAGAGAAAGGGGACCTTGAGACTCTCCCCAGGAGGAGGTTGGAGGGATCCTGTCTAAAGGCAGCCGCATCATTGACCAGGTCACAAACCTTCAGGGCTGCATAATATCCACCCAGGTCCAAGAAGGGGGAGAATAAGGGTGGGAACTTCTGGTTTTTAGGAAGAGGCATCCATGGAAGCTGCTCTGCTCTCCAACCACAGAGATTGCTGATCAGTTGGTAATCAATGTTTAGGTCTATGAATGGCTCCTAATTGGGAATAGGATCCCTTTGCAATTTCATTTTAAGAAGGTAAGAAAAGATCTGATGGACCAGAAGAAGGTCCCTTCTTTCTGCCCCTCCACAAGGGGAGACTTGGCTTCTCGGAGCCCCCGCAACTTGGAGATTTAAGGTTTAAGTTTTTAATTCTTATAAATTTGTACAGGGGATATTTAATTCAATTTTAGTTATGTATATTATCAAGTGTATGGTTTTTAAATTTGTACCTGTACACCGCCCCGAGTCCCTTCGGGGAGAGGGGGTGGTCTAGAAGTTTAATAAATAAATTAATTAGTCTAAGATTCACAGGGACCACATAAATACAAGCACAAGGCAGAGAATCCCCAATTCTGGTATCCCAAATTAATCTGAGAAAATATCTCCAACTTTCACAGCCCCATTCAATAAGAACTAAGGTGGGACTGGAACTCAGGAGTCTCCTGGTGGTTGGCCCAAAGTCCCCCAGGAGGTTTTCATGCCTAAGGGAGGATTAGAACTCGAGTCCCCTGGTGATTGGCTCCAAGTCGCCCCTTTGGCTTTTATTTGAAGGTAAATAAATGTAAAAACATGAGATATAACACCATTATGATATTGGAAGAATTGTTAATGTTTCTTTTATTTGAAAGGAGATCTTCTTTCCCCTTAGATAGTAAGCAGGAGCAGGCAATTTGGGCTTTCACCGGGCCTTTCCTGGAGGTCACCAGAGGAACCGGTTTCTTTCTACTCCTAAGTGGGCCGCACTTCCCTTGGACTCAGAAGAGGAGGGAGGGGCAGGAAAGGCCGGACTGAAGAGGGGAAAGTCTAAGAAACCATCCTCCTTCTTTCCGTCTCCTGCAGAGGGGAGTGAAATGCTCCTTCCCTCCAGGAGCCCCTCCTGGAAAGCCCCCTCCTCCCTTCTTTCTGCTCCTCCACAAGGGGAGACTTGGCTTCTCGGAGCCCCCACAACTTGGCTTCTCTCTCTTTGGGGAGACAAAGACGTCCCAGGAAGGGAGACCAGGCTCCTTCTCCAGGTGCCTGAAGGTCACAGTGCTTTGGATGGGGGACAAAACCTTCAGCTGAACCTGGCAGGAGCGAATGTGGGGGGGGGGGAGTTCTTTTCTCCTTTTGTTGTGGAAAGTGAGAACTCAAAGACCAGCTCTTTGCAATGCAAGAAAGTTTATTGTGCAGGTTCAAACAGCTCAAACAGCATATGGGGGTTTGAACCCCGAACAGTCTCTATCAACAATCCTATATAGTCATTTTGACGTAAGCATATACGTAGGCATATATTTGCTAAATTGGTAAAAGGAGAAATGGAAAAATGCAGAAGAAGCCAAGAATAAAAATACGTTAAGGAACATTTAACATCTGCTAGACAAATACGGAACTATCCCCTGTCCTGGACAGATAACAGGATACACCCCTCATGGTCTGTCTGAACATAAAGATAAAAATATAAATGTCTACAGCTAAAAATATGATTGTTATGCCCCATCGATCCCACCCTGCAAGTGTCTGCAATTATCTTTTTCCTTGACCAGTCTTTGCTTTGTTATAATGAACCAAAGTTTGAACCAAAATTCGGGGCCTGTCTTCCCTCTTTCCTTACTTTTGGTTCTGGGACTTTATCTCCTCTGAGGATGGATGGATGGGGGGGCAGCAGCCCAGACCCCCCCCAGGGCCTGATCTGGGGGTCCTTCTGGATCTACAACTCCTGCCAGAGGTGCAGGGGGGGCAGCCGTGGTCAGGAGGGGCCATGGAAGAGGGCATCCACTTACAATGGATCATTTAGTTCAAAGTTAACCACATATAGTCTCATATTTATGACGGTCATAGTGTCCCGGACTCATGGGATGGCCTTTTGGGACCTTATAGGCTTATTTGGAAGCCTCCTCCCCAAATGGTGAAGCGACATTCAACACAAAGACCCACAATCACACACAAAGGGCCAGAGTGTGACTGTGACAGAAGGGGGGGAATGGAGGCAGGTGGGAACTCCTGAGACTTTGATGCCTTCAGACGGAGCCCCTTCCTCACCTGGGGTGAGACCCGTTAGATCCCACAGGGATACATACATACATACATACATACATACATACATACATACATACATACATACATACACACACACACATACAGACACACACACACCACACCAGCAACCCCCTAACCCTTGCAAGTCCCCCAATGCAGCCTGCCATGCGGTGAGCCACCCTTCCTGGGGATGCTCCTCCCGGCCCCTCCCCCTGCCGGACCCTCTTGCAGCTTCTTGGTTTGGGGGTGCGTGGCGGGGGGTGTCACTGTGTAGGTGCAAAGGGGGCCGAAGCTGAGGAAGCATCCCTCCCCCCATTCCGTGACTTTTCATCAGGTTGGGGAGCGAAAGCAGCAGAAATAGCAAAAGGCAGATGCGCATGCTCAAGTCGCTTCTGAAGCTCGAAGGCTGCCCGGACTTCGCCACCTGCGGAGCGAGCCCTCTGGTGGTCACCTTCGGCCATGGCAGCTCCCTTTGCGAGCCAAAGGCAAGAGACGCTCCGAAAGAGGTGTTAAGTCCTAGAGCGGAAAGGAGAAGCGGCTTCCTAGCAACAGATCCTCCCACCTGGAATTCTCTCCCCCTCCCATTCAGGAGCAACTGCGGGCAACGCTCTCTGGAGCATGCTCCTTTTGTCCTCTAAGCTACCCAGGCAGCTTCTTCCGGACATTGTGCGAGCGAGGCACGGGAAGCTTCACTCGAGCTGGGGGGGCGGGGTATCTCCAGTGGAATGAACTGCTGGGAGTGGGGTCACTGGTGGGGCCTTTTGGGTGAGGGGGCTGCGGGGGCGGGGCACCAAGGGGCCTTCTGTTCTCCCCCCTTTGGCAGTGCAGGAGGGGGAGAGAAGTCTGGAATGAAGAGGGGATTATGGGTTCTGTGGTCCAGGATATCTGTGGGAGGTTGGAGTTGCCTGTCTGCTCTGGGGCAGCGCAAGGGTTAAGATGAGAGAGGTGTTAAGTTTAGAGCGGAAAGGAATACAAGCGTCTTAGCAACAGATCCTCCCACATGGAATCACCCCCCCCCAATCCAGGTGCAACTGCTGGCAATGTTCTTTCGCGCATGCTTTGTTTGTCCTCTGAAGCTGCCGAGTTGTATTTTTCCGGGAGTTCTGCGCGCGAGGCTCGGAGGCTTCCCTCGAGCTGAGGGGGGACGGGACGTTGTTCGAGGCAATCTGGCTTCACTCTTGCGGGGGAGGGGCATATTTTTCAATCGTTTACAAGATAATAAGTGTAAGAATAAAGATGAGTATGAGAGTGAAATGGATAGAAATAAATGAGGACGGTAGGCACAATGGTTACGGGTTCTGGGATTCTGCAAGTGTTTACTCTCTCTCTCTCCCTCCCTCCCTCTCTCTCATCTATATATATATATATCACAGACGGCAGAGTAGAATCTGCAGAGCTTCCCAGCCCAGCGAAGGAGCGTCCCTCTTCCACATCTGCAGGAGCCCCAGAGGTTCCTTCCCACCTCGAATGGGGAAAGGGAAAAACGCAGCGACAGCCCAACCCCCCCCCAACCCTCCTGTGCAGAAAGAGGGTCTTTGTGGGGGGAGGGGATCCAAGGGACTCCAGGAGAAACGTTCTCCCCTGGAATTGCAAGGAAGCAGAAATGGAGAAGGAGTTTGCGGGAGGGAGCTCCCTTTGCACCCAGCTCTTCTTTTCCCCCTTTGATGGGGAGGGATCCAGGCAGCCCCGATCTTCAGTGTGGGGGGAGTCCAGAGCCGAAAATGAACCAGGGACCCTTTTTGCCTGAAGCCAAGATCTCCAGCAGGAACAGTGTAGGAGAAGAGAGAAGCTGCCCCCCCCCCCCCCCCCCCCCCCCCGCCGCCCTGGGTTTCTGCCCAGAGTCTTCCTGGAGGATTCGGCCACAGAGCAGAGTGGAAACTCGGAGGATAATCATTCTCCCCGTCAGGAAGGATCCTTGGGGGATTCACCTAGATCTTGCACTCAGAGTTTGTTGGGCATTTCTCTGGAGGGAAATGAAAGGGAAATAATCCCCATATGGCTCTTGAAAAGAAGAACAGAGATTGGATTTAATCCGTCATCTAGAATTGAGAGGTTTGGGAGCTCCATGCTTGAAACTGGCCCTGGAGGGAATACATGGCACAAGCCAAAGGCCAAATCTAATAAGCATTTCCTTTCAATTTCTCCCTTGTAACTTCATAGATGAGGAATGGCTTTCCTTTGGATCAAAGTCTTGTTTCAGTGCTTCAGTTGTCTGGGTCAGGGCACATCAGTCCCTGGGCACATCATGACAGCAATGGTGATTTTATGTGAACGGAGAGCCTTGGAGCTCCTTCCTAGGAGTAGAAGGTCACTCTCTCCATCCCAGGGTGTGTGTGTGTGTGTGTGTGTGTGAAGGGAGGCATGGATAACTCTGACCAGGTCTGGCCTGTGGAAGAACATCCCAGACTACAAACAATTTCCCCAAGTAGGACAAGATGAAGCTTCTTTCCAGTGGAACCCAAAGGACCTCCATCCAATCATGATTTATTTTTTTCTGTCCAAACCTAAACTCAGGCCCTGGTCAACTGACTTGCTTTCTTCTTTGCTATTTGTGTACAAAAAGCAAACAAAACTGAAACAATTAGCTACACACTCCCCAGCCCTTCTGGGTTTCTGATGGAGATACTAAATTGTAGATGGTCCACAAAATGGAATAGCACTGAAACCTCCCAAGAAGTCTAAGACAACCTTCAGGTTTCTACTCCTCACATTTAATTCAACCTTCTGAAGGTCAACCACCTTGGGGACAAGGCTGAGCTCACTTGAAATGGGACATTTGGAAAAAAGAGAAAAGCCACCATAATTTCACCCACCTTGTTGAGCATCTTAAGCCGTGTAAGAGTATCTTGTCTGATAATAAGTCTGTCTTTGAATCATCCCCAGAATCTCTTGCCTGGCATCCTCCTTCAAGAGAACCAAGAAGCCCCACATGGCCAGATCTTTGGTTCCAAGTAGAACCTGAAGTGGGAAATATTCCAAAACTCCTTCTCCAGAAAGGGATGAAACTAGTATTGAAACATCCAAGAATTTGAAAAGCAGAACACTTTTTTTCTTGTCACAGATTTGAATATTTCTTCTACAATTTTCTTTCAAATATGCTTAGTTAGGAGAACATTACCTTCATAAACAAACAAAAAGTGTTCAGCAAGATTTGTCAATCATATACTGAGAAGATATATATTGGGAATATATAATTAAAACCATTGGTCAATTCTAGACCAGGTGACAAATAAAATGAATAATAGATAAAAAGAGATTATTCATAAACTCCTTGAAAATAACAGGTTGATTATCAGAAAGCAAGAAAGTTGTCAGGCTAATCTTCTCCCTGGTAGACCAGACAGGAAACACCACCAGGTGAACTACAGTAATTCAATTTTATTGTAATGCTACTTTAACAGAAGTTTGTACATCTGAAGCTGCAAAATCTCCCAGATTATGGCAATGCTTGTAATATAACTTGATTTCAGTAAAGTACTAATAAACAATTTTGTGATGTGACTAGAAACTTAGTTAAATGAGAGGTCAATGGTATAATTAAGTGGATAAAAGCTGTCATAAAAATTGTACTCAAATAACTTTTAATGTTTTTAATATTTCTCATAATACTGGGTAGATATGAATAATAACCTGTCCTGGATGGTCCTTTTTTCTATGCTGTCATTAATACAGAAGAGTTGATATATAATGTGTTAAGATTATAGAGAAGAGCAGACTTCACAATATCGGACTGAGGATGTTATATGTTTATATGGTTTGTCCTGATAGCATCAACCAGGCAGGGCAACAGTGTGGTGTTGAAAAATGAATAAAAGTAGTAAAAACAGAAAAAGTCTGGCTCTAAGAGACTCGTTATCATCTGGAGCATTAAAAAACCCTGTAACTGACTTAGGAATTGCCGAATCAGAAACCTTCTAGCTGGCAGAACCCAACTTTTCTTCCCAATATAAACGGACCTTTTGTGCAGCACAAGATTCAAAGAGTCTTTCAAAGGAATGTCAAACTGGCCTTGAACTAACACACTCAACGCTCTTTTTCATGGCCAGAAAACCTACATTGAAGAGGAGCTTGTCAAGGGGCATAGAAAGCACCAGGGAGGCTTCCATCCACAGACGCCTCTGGAAAAGCCAGGCGTTGGCTCCTCTCTGCCCCTCCAGCCAAAAGGACCTGGGAAGGGATGCAGGGGGGGGGATCAGTTTGAGAAACTAACAGGGGCTGCCAGATTTCCCCCCCCCCCCTCCATTGACTGCATCAACCACAACTGGTGGTGAAGGAAGGAATGAGACTTATCAGGAGAAGAGGGAAATCGTGGATATCGGAAGGAGACCTTTATCGCAAAGGTATTGAAGTTCTCCGAAGAAAGGTGTGGAAAGCGGCAGAAACCTTCATCTCTGAAATGTAACGTGTGAATAGGCAGTTCTGAATTGTGTGGTGGTGGGGGGGGGGGGAAAGTTGATCTTGGACTTTGGAGGTGGGAGGGGCCAGAACCAGCAGCAGCACCAATGGGAATTCTCCCTGCTTGAGCGTCATCGGTCTCCGGCCAGAGTCCTTTGTGGCTTCACCTGAAGGAGGAGGCGGTTCCTGGCAGAGAGAGAAGCGGAGAAATTGGGAGAGGGGGGGGTAGAGCTCAAGGGGGGGGGGTCATGGCAGCCCTAGACCGGACCCTCCACTTTCTTTGCTCTCTTCACGAGTCTCTGCCAGGGATTCCCGCTTCCCCCCTTCTTATCCCCCTACCCATTGACATCCACAGCGATTCTTGAACCCCAAACCGAGCTGTTATTTGTGGAGGGTCAGAAAACCCCACAGCGCTGTGGGTACAAACGGGCCCTCCAGCAGCCCCTTTGCCAGGAAGGGATCAAAGGCAGAAGCTTCCGGGAGGGAGGGGGGGAGGGCAGTGGCCCCACGGGATTGGGGGAGGGGCACTCCCAAGGATGAAGTGTGTGTGTGTGTGTGTGTGTGTGTAGGTGCCCAAGGACTCCCCAACCAGCCCGCTCAGAGACCCCCAAGTCCACTGCAGCCCCACTCCATGCGGGATTGGGGGGCGGGCAAAAGGAAGTCTCCCCTCCCCTCCAGGACTGGCATGAACCCCCTTGAGTAGCGGCCTCCCAAGACTGAAAAGATTCCCCCTCCCACCCTTCTCTCTCTGCACCTAATCTCTCCTCCATAGGGTGAAGTCAAGGGAGACTCTGCCCGGAGATCGATGACGCTACAGAAAAGAGACCTCCTATTGGTCCGATGGAGCTTCGTCGATTCCTGGGAAAACGGGATTCCCTGGTTATAGCCTGCATTTCTCTGCACATCCCGCATTTCTCAGGCATTGCGTCGTCTGAAGCCCCGTTCTGGGCTCGGCAGCCTTTCTGCGATCCCTTCGCTTTGCGGAGAGAGGGAAGCAGCGTGGAATTGGACTGCCTGAGCCAAAGTGGTCCACGGGATCCTGAGACTTGATTTTTGAGCAGTATCAATCAATCCATTCCACTCTTTCCTTTCCCTTTCGGTCCTTCTTGTATCTTTCTTTCCTTTCTCTTTCCCTTTCTTTCCCCCTTTATTCCCCCTTTCTCCTTTCCATTTCTTTCCCTTTCCCATTTCTTTACTAACTTTATTTCTCTTTAATGCCAGGATAATCTTAATAAAATAATAATAAAAAGGAGCCTTTTGTTTTAGGAGCACTTCTTGTTCCACAGCCGAAATATGCAAATTCGGGGGGGGGGGGGAACTCATCATAATTCCACTCTCCATCTGCACTTTTACACTGGCAAAATTTCTTCCTGGCCCAACGAAAGAGGGGTGGGGGTTCCTTCACATTTGGGGTTGAGGGATGGAGAATCGGAGGATCTGGCTGGGCTAGGAGGGATCCCTGCAGATCCTCTCTGCCTCTTCCTGATTTAATTTCCCTTCAGATTGGGAGGTGGCTCGCTGGCTGAGAGGCTTCCCCTACTCTACATGGGGCTTCCCTTGAAATGCACTCGGAGACTGCAGTTGGTCCAGAATGCGGCCGCGCGGGTGATTATGGGGAGTACCAAGTACTCCCATGTGACACCTCTCCTGCGCGAGCTGCACTGGCTTCCTGTGGTCTATCGAGTGCGTTTCAAGGTCTTGATTACGATCTTTAAAGCGCTCCATGGCTCAGGACCTAGTAGTACCTGCGGGATCGTATTCTGCCCCATACTTCCCTACGACCCATCCGCTCGCACAGAGAGGGACTTCTCCAGGTGCCGTCCACCAGACAGTGCCATGGGGCGGCGCCTAGGAGCAGAGCCTTCTCTGTGGCGGGCCCAGCCCTGTGGAATGACCTCCCCCTGGATATTAGGACCACCTCCGCTCCTTCCATGTCAAGCTCAAGACCCACCTTTTCCAAATAGCTGGCCTGGCTCAACCATAACTTCGTATCGCTCCTGATGGGTTTTTTAATTTAGTAATTTTATTTAAGGGGATTTTAAATTGTGTTTTTAATTGTCTTTCACTTATAAGTCAACTCTCCTCCATGCACATATGTATATGTCTCTGTTCTTTTTGTATATATGTTTGTCTTATGTGTATTTTTATTTGTTTTGATTGTACGCCGCCCCGAGTCCTTCGGGAGAGGGTTGCGGCTAATCAAATAAAAATTATTATTATTATTACTCCCGCCTGTCATCCAGTGCATTAACTCTTCCTTCGGCAGAAACGTCATCTGTGAAAGAAAGCACCTGTGTCTGTGTGTCCGGCCAGATGCTTCCAGCCCCAGAGGAGGAATCTGCGGCTCTGCATTGGGGGGGGGGGGAGCGTTTATCTCGGACTTTTGAGAAAGGAGGGGCCAGAACTAGTGGCAGCACCAATATGAATTCTCCCTTCTTGAGCGTCATCGGTCTCCAGGCAGAGTCCTTTGGGGCTTCAGCTGAAGGAGGAGAGCCAGTTCTGCGGGAGGGGGGGAGAGGCGGGGAAAGTGGGAGGGGGGATCTTGGCCTGAAGAACCAACTGGGGCTTCTTCTCTGCTTGGAATGCTCTCCTGCACTGGGTGAAGTAAAGGGAGACTCTGCCTGGAGACCAATGACGCTGCAGAAGGGAGAATTCCCATTGGTCCTCCTCCTTTCTGGGCCCTCCCAATCCCGAAGTTCGAGGACGCCCCATTCTGGGCTCGGCAGAGATTCCTTCGCTTGGCGGAGGGAGAATTAACCTCGTGGATTTCCACTGCTTGAGCTAAAGAGATCCATGGGATCTTGAGACAGGTTTTTTTTTTGGGGGGGGGACACCCTCAGGAGGGGGTTGGAAGGCAGGCCAAAGCAATTCAGGAGGTTCTCATAACTGCTCATACAATTAACAAGAGGTTCTAGCAAACCTGTGGGAACTGGCTGAATCCCACCCCTGCCTCGTTCCATGTTGGGGCAAGTGATAAGTCCCTCCCCCCCACTGCTTGTGGACAGACCAGAGGCATGGGGGGGGGGGGGTCAGTGTGGATTTTGGACATATCTTGGTCTGATCCATCAAACCTTTTTTACCTGCTTAAAATGGAATTTGCAAAGTGTGGCAATCAGAAGCCATTCTGAAACCTCAGGCTGACTCCTTATCCACCCACAATCTCTGTGGTTGGAAAGCAGAAGACTTTCCATGGGTGCCTCTTGCTAGAAACCTGGGTGCCCCCTCCCTTACTCCCCCTCCCCTCCCTTCTTGGATCTGGATGAATAGGCATCATTGAACTCTCATGCCCCAATCCAGAGCATTTGGTCAAAGATGAGGCTGCCTCTACACAGGATCCCCTCAACCTCCTGCTGGAGAGAGTCTCAAGAGCTTTTTTCCTCTGGGCCTCTTCTCCAGCCTTTCACACACACAAGTCCACTTGAGATAGAAGCAGGGAAAGGCTTTATGGACAAATTATAGAGTGGGAAATTAAAGGGACAGATTAGATGTTGCTATTTTCATTCTCTGGATGAGAAAGGAAAAAATAGAATGGGGATTTCTAAAGAGTAGATACGGAAATAATAACAAACCCAAGTGAAACCCCAGACAGCTATTTTGATCAAAGCTTTCTGTGAAAGGGGTTTTATCAGGAAATCAAGAAAGAAGGACATAATAGTGATGGAGAGCAGGTCAATCCCTGCATTCCAGGTCATTCTGCCATTCCAAGGCTTCTCATGGAGATTATGCAACAACCCAATTGGAGCAAGGCTCCTACAGCTCCCATCTTACCTCTTATGATCTTACTCTCTCACACACATACAAACACTTTTTAAGGGTACTTCAGAAGACATTATTATATATATGAGGCTTTGCTATTAAGCTGGGAGAAGATTAAAAGGCATCATTATTTAAAAATTCCAGTCTGCTTATCAACAATTGAAGCTTTTTCATATCCAATAACATATAAAAAGGAACAAAGAGTTAGATATAGTGAAATATTGAATGCAAAGGGTGAACTTAAATCTATGCAAGAACTGTAAGAACAAAATATAAGGATGAACTGGTTTTCATATGTGCAAATACATTCTAGATATGATAAAGATTTTAAAATAGAAGATTTTTATGACAATTGACTGATTTAGATAAAATCCTGACAGGTACCGATGGAAAGGTGATTACAAAACTATACGGATACTTACTAGAGGTTAGGCTAGAGGAAGAACAAGTTAACAAAACAATTATTACTTGTGGGGAAAATTTTGGGCATGGGCTTGATTTAGAGAAATGGCAAAAATTTTGGTCTCAAAATTATAAAATGACAATGTCAACAGCATATAAAGAAAATTTGTATAAGATATTTTTTTACAGGTGGCACCTGCCCCTGACGAGAATAGCAAGAATGTTTGAGAATAAATCCGAAAAATGTTGGAAATGTCATCAGATACCGGGCTCATATTACCATATGTGGTGGACATGTGCAGAAGCTAAAAGATACTGGACTAAAATTCACACATGGGTGGAATAAATGATAGAAAAACATATAACTTTAAACCAGAGATATTCTTATTGGGGATTTTATTGGAAATATATAGTAGAGAATTGAAATATTTGATTGTAAATGTGCTAACAAATGACTAGAATTGTATTTGCAAAAAATTAGAAAAACAAGAAAATACCAACACAGGAGGAAGTTATTCAGAAAATAATGGAAAGTGCCGAAATGAGCAAATTGACATTTGAAAGTAGAGAACAAGAAGATAAACAATTTTATACAATATGGGATTTATTTCATCAATGGTTAGACAAAAAATATGGAAATGAAATATGCTAGAGAATTTACAATACAAGGGTAATGGAATGATACAGAATATAATATAAAGATTTACTACTATTGGATGGATTTAAGATGATGTAATGAAATGCCATAATATAAATTAATTCAAAATTTGGAATATCTCACATAAAATAAAAATAATAATAGTTATAGTCTGAACGATTAATAATGATAATAACGTATACATATATATACTAGATTGATAATATGAGATTTTATATAAATTGTAAGTGAAGACTATGGAGAGGATGCACAAAAGTTTTATAACTAACAGACACACTGTATGTAACTGGAAGATGGTTTTATGTTTTTGCCTCTCCTGTTCAACACATATGTGAAGCCGCTGGGTGAGATCATCCGTGGTTTTGGGGTTGAGTATCACCTCTCCGCTGATGATACTCAGCTGTATATTTCAACTCCAAACCACCCCAACGAGGCTGTCGAAGTGATGTCCCGGTGTTTGGAGGCCGTCGGGGTCTAGATGGGGGACAACAGACTTAAACTCAACCCCTCCAAGACTGAGTGGCTGTGGCTACCGGCACCTCGGTTCAGCCAGCTGATCCCATCGCTGGCCATAGGGGGCGAACAATTGCCCCCTGTGGAACGGGCGCGCAATTTGGGCGTCCTCCTTGATGCCCGGCTGTCAATGGATGACCATGTGGCAGCCGTGGCAAGGGGGGCGTTCCACCAGGTTTGCCTGGTGCGCCAATTGCGCCCCCTACTGGACGGGGATGCCCTACGCACGGTCACTCATGCGCTGGTGACGTCCCGCCTGGATTACTGCAACGCTCTCTACATGGGGCTGCCCTTGGGACGCGCCCGGAGACTGCAGTTAGTTCAGAACGCAGCCGCACGGGCTGTGATGGGGAGTACGAGGTACTCCCACGTAACACCTCTCCTGCGCGAGCTGCACTGGCTGCCTGTGGTTTTCCGGGTGCGTTTCAAGGTGCTGATTACCATCTTTAAAGCGCTCCATGGCACGGGACCTAGTTACTTGCGGGATCGCATCCTCCCACATACATCCCTGCGGCCAATACGCTCACACAGGGAGGGACTTCTCCTGGTGCCGTCCACTAGGCAATGCCAGCGGGCGACACCGAGGAGTAGGGCCTTCTCTGTGATGGGCCCAACCCTCTGGAATGACCTCCCCCCCGACATTAGAACCACTTCTGACCTCCGCTCCTTCCGGCAAAAACTGAAGACCCACCTGTTCCGACTAGCAGGCCTGGCATAATTCAACTGTCCCTCCTGGCAAATGTATCATATCTGGTTATTTTAGGGTTTTTTAATTTACTGTATTTGTTTTTAGGGGTTTGAATTTATTTTATATCTGCTTTGTACAGTTCTTTTAACTACATTTTAACCTCCTCCATGTCAATTGTCAACTGTACATATTTAATTTAATTTTATTGTATCCTGTTATATTTTGTATGAACTGTACACCGCCCCGAGTCCCTTGCGGTCTAGAAGCATTAATTATTATTATTATTATTATTATTATTATTATTATTATTATTATTATTATTATTACTATTATGTTTTGTTTGTGTTTGTCTGTTTAAACATAAAAATTTCTTTTACAAAAAGCAAACACTTTTAGTTGCTGTCAGTAGGAACAAGTGCCTCAATTATTTTTCAGAAGATGTCTGATTCATTGGTACTTGCTGAATATTACATTCCGCTGAATGACTTTCACAGAATTCTTTTTAGCTAGATTTATTAGGATGAATAGGGAGATAAAAGAAGTACAGTCATGGAGAATATCTCCTTTCAAATAAAATAAACTTTAACAATTATTCCAATATCATAATGGTATTATATCTCATGTTTTTACATTTATTCTGGCTGTGAGATGCTCCTTTGTGTTCAGGTCTGGCCTCAGAAGGATAATGTAGCACTTGGGGATGAAGATGCAGCCCAGCAGACCAGCACTGGAGGCCAGGATGGAGAAGACCTGAACAGCCACCATGTATTTCCCTTTGGTGCTCAGGTAGGTGGGCACAAAAGTCACCCAGACGCTGCAGAAGACCAGCATGCTAAAGGTGATCAGCTTGGCTTCGTTGAAGGCCCCAGGCAGATTCCTGGCCAGGAAAGCCACCATGAAGCAGATGGCAGCCAGGAAGCCCATGTAGCTGAGGGTGACGTAGAACATGACAACAGCCCCTTCGTTGCACTGCTGGATGATCTCTCCAGGCTGGGAGTGGAGGTCAGAGTCAGGGAAGGGGGGAGAAACTCCCAGCCAGATGGAGCAGATGATAATTTGGACAGCAGAAGAAGAAAGGATGATGGAGTTGGCCAAGCTCTTCCCCAACCATCTCTTCACTCGGTTTCCTGGTTTTGTGGCCAGGAAAGCCAGCACCACCGTGATGGTTTTGGCCAAGAGAGAAGAAATGGCAACTGAGAAGATGATGCTGAAAACCGTCTGTCGGAGAAGGCAGGTGGCTTTCCTTGGTTGACCAATGAAGAGAGAAGGAGACAAGAAGCAAAGCAGGAGGGAGACCAGGAGGATGTAGGAGAGGTCCTGATTGTTGGCTTTGACAAGGGGAGTTTCTCGATATTTAATGAAGATTATTAAAACAAGGCCTGTAGTTAGAAAAAAGAGTAGGGCAAAAGAAACTAGGATGATGCCCAGAAGTTCTTCATAAGACAGGAAAGTTATAACTTTGGGGATACATTGGACTCTGTCCTCATTTGGATATTTATCATCTGGACACTTGGTGCATTTTTGTGTATCTGAGAAAATAAAAAAGCAACATTTTTTTAATATTCTGTCCTTTTATCTTATAAGAATACCTTCTTTGGATAATAACAGCTGATATCATGGGCATGTGTTTCCTAATGATTTCATTAAAAGAGCATTTTTTAAAAAAAATGTAGGTAGGTATATGCAGTTGAGGGAAGTCCTAGGATGGTGATGGTGAACCTTTTCGGCATTGATTGCCCAAACTGGAATGTGGGCACCCATGCGCTCACTGGCCCACTGCTCTTTGGGTTTCTGGTGCTCCGTGTGGGAAACCCATCTAACTGGTGCACATGTGCATGCTGGAGACCAGAAGCGCAGGTGGCGAAGGCCCACGTGCCCACTGAGAGGGCTCTGCGTGCCATAGGTTCGCCATTACTATCCCAGGATGTTAATTATTTCTAGTGTAATGTGTAGAACTTCATAGGAAGCTACATTATCAGAGGTTAATAATGAATCATATAATCTTTTTACGCAAGCATCCTGAGTCCTGCCACATGGCAGTTAATATCCTGGACTTGGAGGATGCCTACAGTATCCTGTAACATCTGGAAGCAACCTGGAATTAAGAAGAAACTTCCTATCAGGGAGAACCATTAACCAGTGGTACAGCTGGTCTTCAGAGGTTTTGGGTCCTTCAACACTGAATGTTTTTAAGAAGAGACTGGACAGTCACTTTTCTGAAATGGTATATGGCAGGGTTCTGCAAACTTAAACACTCAAGGAGCAATTTGGACCCAATTCCCACAGAAAAGAAAATACTGGGAGCCACAAAATCTGGATGGGCATGGCCAATTCAATGTCACTCCCACCCAGTCACATGACCTGCCCCAGCCATACCTATCCAGGTTTTGTGTTTTCTGTGGGAAATGGGTTTCTCTCTCTCTCTCTCTTCCTGTCTCTCTTCTGATTTTCTCTTTTTCTTCCCCCTCTCCCTTCCTTAGGTTTAGGTTTAGGTTTAGGTTTATTGGACTTATATGCCACCCTTCTCCCAAAGGACTCAGGGCAGCATACAACATAAAAACACATATTACAAAAGTTAAAAGAAAGATTAAATAGAATATCCAAAAACCCAATAGACATTTACAATGAGATTTAGAAATTAAATTAAAATTAACAATTAAAATTAATAATTTATTTTATTCAGGCCAGGCCGGCTTGCTGGAAAAGCCAACGTTTTAGGGTGCGCTGGAAGGACCGGAGGCCGGGAATTATGCGAAGCTCCAGGGGCAGCTCATTCCAGAGGGAAGGCGCTCCCACAGAGGCCAACTCTGTCGGATCATACTGGATGATGGGAGGCTACCGGTGGCAGTAGGTGGTCTCGCAAGTACCCTAGGCCTAAGCCACGGAGCGCTTTAAAGATCATAATTAACACCTTGAATCGCACCGGGAAAACAACCAGCAACCAGTGCAGGCCACCTAAAAGGGGTGTAACATGGGAGCGCCTAGGTACCCCCATGATAATCCGCACAGCCGCATTCTGGACCAGCTGAAGCTTCCGGGTGCTCTTCAAGGGCAGCCCCATGTAGATAGCATTGCAGTAGTCCAGGCGAGAAAGGACGAGGGCATGAGTGACTGTGCACAGGGCATCCCGATCCAGGAAGGGGCGCAACTGGCGTACCAGGCGAACCTAGTAAAAGGCCCCCCTGGTCACGGCCGTCAGGTGTTCTTTCTAAACTAAGCCGCGTATCCAGGAGTACTCCCAGATTGTGAGCCTTCTCTGATGGGGCTAAAATTTCTCCCCCTATCGTCAAAGATGGTACAAGATGCACAAATCGGGATGACAGGAACCACAGCCACTCAGTCTTGGAGGGATTGAGCTTGAGCCTGTTCCTCCCCATCCAGATCCGCACAGGCTCCAGGCATCGGGACATCATGTTGCTCCTTGGTCCAAAGTCCTCTTTTCTGATGAGAGCAACTTTTGCCAAAAGCACCAAAAACTGGTTCAATGACCGTGGGATTACTGTGCTTGGTTGGCCTTTCCATTCTTCTTCCATACTTTGGGTCCTTGGTTTCCAAATGAGATGCAAATGTTGCTCTCATCAGAAAAGAGGACTTTGGACCACTGAGCAACAGGACTTTGGACCACTGTGCTTCATTAAGACCAGGGTCAACACAGCCGTCTACCAGGAGATTTTGGAACACTTCATGCTTCCTTCTGCAGACAAGATTTATGGGGATGCTGACTTCATTTTCCAGCTGCCCACACTGCCAAAAGCACCAAAACCTGGTTCAATGACTGTGGGATTACTGTGCTTGATTGGCCAGCAAACTCGCCTGACCTGAACCCCGTAGAGAATCTATGGGGCATTGCCAAGAGAAAGAGGAGAGACATGAGACCGAACAATGCAGAAGAGCTGAAGGCCACTATTGAAGCATCCTGGTCTTCCATAACACCTCAGCAGTGCCACAGGCTGATAGCTTCCATGCCACACCGCATTGAGGCAGTAATTGCTGCAAAAGGGGCCCAAACCAAGTACTGAGTACATATGCATGCTTATTCTTTTCAGAGGTCCCATATTGTTCTATGTACAATCCTTGTTTTATTGATTGCATGTAATATTCTAATTTTCTGAGATGGTGGATTTGGGGTTTTCATGAGCTGTACGCTATAATCATCACAATTATGACAGATCATGGCTTGAACTATCTTGCTTTGCATGTAATGAGTCTTACATCTCATATATTAGTTTCACCTTTTAAGTTGCATTACTGAAATAAATGAACCTTTGCACGATACTCTAATTTTTTGAGTTTCACCTGTATTTTTATAAAAATAGCTATGTATATAAATATCTATATGAATATTTATAGCTATGTCTATAAAATTGGAGGAAGTCCTAGGATGTTAATTATTTCATCTGTCATATGCAGAATCTTCACAGGAACCTACATTATTTAGAGGTAAAGAGTGAATCAAATAAACTTTCTTGGCAAAATTCCCGAGTCTTTCCACACGGCACTTCTTAGTATACGGGACGTGAAGGATAACTTCAGTATGTTGTAATATCTAGTCAGCTGGCAGAATATTCATGTAATGAGGTTCCTTCATAACTGTCCATACCACCATTCCACCAAGAAGAAGAAAAGGAAAAACACAATGAAGTAGAAAGTGATGGATAGGAGTTACAAAGTAGGAGATATAAGAAACATAATACCCAAGACTCATAAAGGACTCAAATGCCTATATGTTTACACTTAAAGTTTAGGGAACAAACAGGGTGAACTTGAAGTACTAGTACATGTAGGTATGATATATTTGCCATTACTGAAACATGGAGAAATGAAACTTATTACTGGAATGTACTGGTGAAAGGATACAAACTATTCAGAAGAAACAGGTCTGATAAAAGAGGAGGTAGTGTTGCATTAGATATAAAAGATCATTGTATCTCTACATACTCCCCCCTCCCCACAAAACCAAGGATGAAAACCTTGTAGAATCCACATGAGTCAATATAAAAAGAATGACATTGCTATAGGTGTATAATGCAGGCCACCCAACCAAGCAGAAGAAATAGATGAACTTTTTGCTAAATAACTTAGAAATGTATGTAGGAAACACACCACCGTAGTAATGGGAGACTTTAACTACCCTGATATCAACTGGGAGACAACCACGGCAGCAAGTGGGAGATCAAAGACTCTTAACCAACCTAGCTGACAACTTTGTCATCCAAAAGGCAGAGGAGGGAACTAGGGCAAAAGCTATACTGGACCCAATTCTTACTAATAGATAAGAAGTGATAGAGGGAGTTGAAGTTGACAGAAATTTGAGCAAGAATGACTACGTCATGTTGGAATTCAGGATAATACAAACACAAGCAATAAAACATAATCCAGCCAGTGTCTTAAATTTTAAAAGAGCTGATTTTAACAAACTCAGAGAGAGACTATTAAAAAATTCCATAGATGAAAATCCTAAAAGGGAAAACAACTCAAGAAGCATGAGAAACTCTGAAAAATATGATCATAAAAGCCCAATCCTGCACAATACCACTGAGAAAGAAAAAGAAAAATCTATGAAGAATCCAGTATGATTGCACAAAGATCTTCTGTGTAAACTGAAAGAAAAAAAAGGACAAATACAAAAAATAGAAAGACTGAGTATCAACAGCCTGAATCTGCAAATATGAAGTCAGTAAAGCAAAGGCTCAGAATGAGCAAGAAGCAACAGGTGGAAACTAATCAAGGAGATAAGCTACCTGGAACTAAGAAGAAATTTCCTGACAGTTAGAAAAAATATTCAGTGGAATGACTTGCCTACAGAAGTTGTAAATGCTCCAACACTAGAGGTTTTTAAGAAGAGATTGGACCACCATTTATCTGGAATGGTATAGGGTTTCCTGCCTGAGCAGGAGGCTGGACTGGAAGACCTCCAAGGTCTTTCCAATTCTGTTACTCTGTTATTTAGACATGAAATCTGGATGGGTAACTCTGGCCAGTCGATCTCTCTGAACTCAACCCACCTCACAGGATTTTTATGAGGAATGTAGGAGGATGAAGGAGTATTGTGTGTGTTTACTGCCTTGAGTTATTTAAGAGTAATAAAGTGTGGGTTGGAAACAAATAAATATTTTTATGTTAATCCCACATTGACACAGTAAAAAGTATGTATTTGTTTATTTATAGAAATTATAGATTCTCTGATTATGTCCTAACTTAGTCAATGAATAGAATATCAGAGGGTGTTTTTTTTAGCAAAGTATTTAAACTCTAAGAATGAGCCTGCCATTTTCCACCCAATGTCACCCACCTTCCTGAGTGGAGAAGGTCCCCTGCGGACAAGGAATGCAGTCATAGCAGCAAACTGGCTCTCCTTCTCGAGCCCTCTTAACAAATCCAGGATGACAACTTTCCACACATTTGGACTCAGGCAGGGACTGAGCAGAAAAACAAGGAATGCCAAAGAAAATACGTTAATAGTCAACATACATGGAAAATAGAGATGGACACAGACATTAGCCAAGTAGCATATGGTCTTCACTTAGGTAAATGTGAAATCTCTGACTAGTTCCCAATACTTGAAGGAGATACAATACTGGCAGATTCTTCCTTTAGTTTTCTGCCTTTTGCTTTTGGCATCTCACTTTACCAAAAAGGGCTTTTCTATTTAATAAAGTCTGGAGGAATGGAATTGAGAAAATATTCATTATTCAGTGACAACCAGTTGGTTCCTCCTCATATCCCTATTCACATGGATTCCTCCATTCTTCATATACCCACCATTTTAAAACATGATCATCTAATCATATTAAAGTTTAGAATTTCAGACTTAGTACATTTTAGTGTATCGTATTTATGACACCAGCTATAGAACATAATCCAACCAGAGTCTTAGACTTTAAAACAGCCTATTGCAGCAAACTTAAAGACAGCTTGGGAAAGATTTCATGGATTAAAATAATTCAAGAAGCCTGGGAAACTCTGAAAAATGCCATCGTAGAAGCCCAATCCAGCAGAATATCACTGAAAAAGAAAAAATACAAGAAGAAACCAGCATAAATGCACAATGAACTCTCTGATAAACTGAAAGACAAAAAGTATTTAAAAATGGAAAGCGGGACACATAACTAAGGCGGAATATCAGCAGATAGCTCAAATCTGCAAAGAGGAAGTCAGGGAAGTGAAAGCTCAGCAGACTTGCAAAAAAAATGTTAAAAATAATTTTTAAAAAGAGTTTTTTCCAACATATAAAAAACAAGAAAAAAGTCAAGGAAACAATCAGTCCACTAATGGGAGAAGATGGCAAGAAAGTGACAGTCAGCAGGGAGAAAGCAGAACTGCTTAATTCTTTCTTTGCATCTGTTTTCACACAAAAAGAAAAAATAGCCCAACTTACCAAAGACAAAACTGTAAATGACAGACTAGGAATTCAAATTAAAATAGGCAAGAAAATGGTAAGAGAACACATGTCCACCCTAGATGAGTTCAAATCACCGGGACCTGACAGACTATATCCCAGTCTTCTGAAGGAGCTGGCAGACATGATTTCAAAAACATATCTTTCACAAATCCTGAAGCACCAAGGGGACTGCCAGAGCAGAGGTCTGCAACCTTAAACACTCAAAGAGCCATTTGGACCCATTTCCCACAGAAAAGAAAACACCGGCAGCCACAAAGGTCCTAACCGGAAGCCCCCCATTCAATTCAAGAGCTGACTGGAAGTCTGGTTCCCCCACCTTAGAATCTCCGCCTAGCACAGCATCCTTTTTCCTCTGCCCGTCCTAACCAAAAGTCCTATCTATTGTTGAGCTGACTGGAAAACCCGCTTCTTTGCCATAGAGTCTCCTCCTGGTGCACCATGCTTTCCCCCCCAACTGGAAGCTCCTCTCAAAATTGTGGTGCCAACAGGCAACAGGGAGCCGCAACAGAGGGATGAAAGATCTCCATGCAGCTCCAGAGTGTGCCAGAGGCGTGCCAGAGTGTGCCAGAGGCCTGAAAAAGAGCTGAGGTAGTTCCCATCTTTTTTAAAAAAAAAGTGGGGGGAAAAAGATCCAAGAAACTACAGATCAATCAGCCTGACATCAATACCCTATCTCAAAAAAATGACATCCAATATACAAAAACAACAACAACAAGGTTTTCTACTTAGGCAAGAAAACCAAATGTACAGCACAGACTAGGTGAGTGATGGCTAACCTTTTTTGGCTCCCGTACCAAGCCTCCAGAGGGCAAAAAAATGGACCTACAGACAAACCAGAAGTGATTTGTTTGTCCGTAGGTCCGTTTTTTGCCCTCCTGAGCCTTCAGGGAAGCCTCCTGAAGGCTCTGGAGGTTGAAAAATGGACCTATGGGGAACCTGGAAGTTCGGGAATGGTAACTTCCAATTTGCTTGTAGGTCTCTTCTTTGCCCTCTGGAGCCTTCAGGGAAGCCTCCTGAAGGCCCCTGAAAGCTCCAGAGGGCAAAAAACAGACCTACAAGCAAACCGGAAATCTGTTCCCAAACTTCTGGTTTGCCCGGAGGGCTGGTTTTTCATCCTCCAGAGGGCGAAAAACGGCCTCAAAAGAAGGCCGAAGTTAGCTAGCCAGAGCATGCATGCACGCTGGCCAGCTGACAGGGCAAAGCCTCGCGTGCCCTAACAAATGGATCCGCGTGCCACCCGTGGAACGCATGCCATAGGTTCGCCATCATGGGACTAGGTGAAATTTGGCTCAATAACGGTAACTGTGAGAGGGATCTTGGAGTCCTGGTAGACTATCCCTTAAAAATGAACCAGCAGTGTGCAGTAGCAACCAAAAAAAGCTAATGCAACCCTAGGTTGTGTTAACAGAGGGATAGAATCAAGATCAAATGAATTTATAAGGTCTTAGTAAGGCCACACTTGGAATATTGCCTCCAGTTTGGTCGGCACCATATAAAAGAAGATGTTGAGAGAGTGCCGAGAAGAGCAACCAAGAGGATTAGGGTGCTGGAGGCTAAAACATATCAAGAACGATTGCAGGAATTGGGTATATCCAGCCTAGTAAAAAGAACCAGGGATAGCAATATTTGAGGGGCTGCCACAAAGAAGAGGGGATCCATTTATTTTCCAAAGCATTAGAAGGTAAGACAAGAAGCAGTGGATGAAAACTAATCAAGGAGAGAAGCAGCCTAGAACTAAGGAGAAACTTCCTGACGGAGAGAACAATTAACCAGTGGAATTGCTTGCCTTCAGAATCAGTGGGTCAGGGGTGGGTTCCTGCCAGTTCTAACCTCTTCTATAGAAGAGGTTCCGCAAATCTACAGTGCCATTTAGAACCGATTCCAGCTCCCTCCCCCCAGCCCGTCCACACATCATCAAAAGGGTCTTGTAACTTGACAGCTTTAAGACTTGCGTGCTTCAAATGCCAGAGTTTCTGAGCCAACATTTTGGTTGCTAAGTAAGAGCATTGTTAAGTGAGTTTCACCACATTTTACAAGTTGGCCACGCCCACCCAGTCACAAGCCACTCCTACTCAGTCACATGGCCAGCAAGCTACTCCCACCTGATCACATGGCCAGCAAGCCACTCCCCCAAAGCAGGCCACACCTACAGAAGAGGTTCTAAAAAAAATTGAAACCCACCACTGCAGCGGATGCTCCATCACTGGAGGTGTTTAAGAAGAGATTGGACAGCCATTTGTCTGGAATGGCATAGGGTCTCCTAACTGAGCAGGGGGCTGGACTAGAAGACCTCCAAGGTCCCCTCCAACTCTGTTATTCTGCTATTAAAAAGGTAATGATTTCTTCCAGTCATGTCCAACTCTAGTGGGCAGTGGGCATCTCTGTTTCTTAGCCAAGGGAGCCAACATTGTCCAAGAGGCTTCTGTGATCATGTGGGAGGAGGCCTATATTCTGAGCAGTGGTGGGTTACAAAAATTTTTAGAACCTATTCTGTAGGTGTGACATGTTTTGTGGGAGTGGCTTGGTGGTCATGTGACTGGGTGGGAGTGGTTTGGTGGTCATGTGACCAGGTGGGGGTGGCCAAGTTGGAAAATGTGGTGAAACTCACTTAACAATGCTCTTGCTTAGCAACCAAAATTTTGGGCGCAATTTTGATCATGTTCTCTTTTTCTTTCTTTCTTTCTTTCTTTCTTTCTTTCTTTCTTTCTTTCTTTCTTTCTTTCTTTCTTCCTTCCTTCCTTCCTTCTTGTGTCTCTCTGTCTTTCTTTCTTTCCTTCCTTCCTTTCTTTTTTCCCTTTCTTTCTTTCTTACATCTCTCCCTTTTTCTTTCCTTCTTTTCTCTTTCTCTCTCTCTTTCTTCCTTCCTTTTTTCTTGTGTCTCTCTCCCCCACTTACTTACCGTATTTTTTGGAGTATAAGACACACCCAGGTTTTGAAGAGGTAAAATTTAAAAAAAGTAGTTGGGTAGATAGAGGGATAGAGAGGGAGAGAAAGAGAGAGAAATACAGTAGGTAGGTAGGGAGTCAGAGAGAAAGAGTAGGTAGGTTGGTAGGTAGAAGGATAGAGAGAGAGAGAAATAGAGAGAGAGAAATACAGTAGATAGGTAGGGGAAGAGAGAGAGAGAGAGAAGGTAGGTAGATAGAGGGGGGAGAAATACAGTAGGTAGGTAGGGAGAGAGAGAGTAGGTAAGTAGGTAGATGTTTCCAGATGTATTTATCCATGTGCTGGAGAAGGAAATCGCTGACAATCTGCAGCACCTAAGACTTTGTTTCTGCTGGCAAAGCACTTGATCAATGTAATTCTCATCAACCAGTTAAAGAGCTTTCCAAGAGGGGAAAAAAAGTTTCTACACTCTGCAAACCTTCCTAAAATGGCCCTTAAAAAAAAAAGGCATTAGATAGAACCGAGGGGAGGAGCCACGCGTCGCTGCGTTACTACGGGTCTTCTGGTTACTCCAGAATGACCCGTTGAATTCTGATCGTTTGGACGGTCCATTGGACCCAAGCTGTCCCGGAGAGACAGTGGGTGGTAAGGGGAAATTCCGGGGGACCCAGAGACACTCGCAAAGTCTCTGGAAATCCTGGGGAAACCCCTTTTTGCCTGCGATCAGGAGCCAGCCCCCAGGCTGCCGAAGCAGCTGACGGCTCCGTAAAGCAAGAGCAGGAGAGAGAGAGGAGAGAAAGAGAAACATGCCGTGTTTTGGTGAGACTACTTGAAAAAAGTATTTCTTTTTTGTTTAAATGATGCAGAGGACACCCTTAATTTGGAAGATTAAAGGAAATTAGAAAATAACCGAAGACTTAGCGGCGGGCTTGAATAGAGTTAATTGAAACCATTTGGGCTTTTTGTTCTTCCCTTTTTATTTACTGGAAGCCAGACGGCAGGAGGACAAAGATCAATACAATCTATGATTCAACAGGAAAAAGAGAAGACTGTATCATTAGATTCAATTATGCAAGCAATACAGAAACTTCAAACAAGCTCTGATGAAAAATTTGATACACTTGTAAAGAAGTTGGACAATGTGGAAACGAAGATGGAGAAGATAGAAAAAAAACAGACGAAGCAGAGAGAAATATAAAAGATATACAACAGTGGGTCAAAAAACAAGAAGATGTTATGCAAAAAATTGCTGAAAGAGAGAAGCAGAGAGAGAAGAGGGACGAAGAGTTTGATTCCAGATTGAGTGAAGTGGAAACAGAAAGCAGTGTAATAATTGGATTGGAGATGGAGCGCTCTGAATATTTTCTGAGGTTTCAAAATATAGTAGAAGAAAAGGGTGAAAATCTGCCACAATTAATATCTGAAATTCTCATAGAAATATCAGGGATACCTGAGGAGAAGATAATGGACGGGATAGATGAGACATTTCGAGTTAATACAAGATATGCAACGAGGAACTCCCTCCCAAGGGAGGTCCATGTAAGATTTACGAAAAAAGCACTAAAACTACAAATCCTGCAAAATATAAGAGATAAAAAACTGGAATACAAAGGCAAGGAGATTGCAATTCTAAAGCAAATACCAAGAAGGGTGAGAGAGAAAAGAAGAAAATACCAATTTTTGACTACAGTTTTACTTAAAATAGGAGTTAACTATAGATGGTTGATTCTAGAAGGCCTCATGTTTGTATGGAAAGGACAGAGATATAGAATTGATACAATTGAGAAGGCAGAAGCCTTCTATACAGAACATTTGAGAGGAAAGGCAGAGAAGCCTGGAAATGAAGAGCTACCAGTGCAACTGCTGGATTTACCCATAATCAAAACTGAGAGGACAGAGGGTGCTGTAGGTGGAATTGACATTGAAGAAGGTGCTGTTGGGGGTGTAGAGATCAGAGCACAACGGGAACCAAGATCAACTAGAGCTATAAATCCTATATATAAAACATAAGGATGGAAGGAATAAAATTACTCTCAATTAATATAAATGGACTTAATTCGCCATATAAACGAAACAAAATATTTCACAAATTAGGAAAATTGAAATTAGACATAATCTGCCTACAAGAAGTACACATCCAGCAAAGAAATAGTCATCTATTAGTACAAGCAAAGCTGGGGAAAATTTTTACTTTGTTAGCGGAGTGTAAACAAAGAGGTGTGACTTTTTACATTAAAGATAAAATCCCTGCGAAACAAATCTTTACACACGAAGATGGAAGAATTTTAATGGTGGAGATAATGGACAATGCTAGGAAAATACTGCTAATTGGAATTTACGCACCTAATGAAAAACAAGATCACTTTTATAAAAAAATCCACAAGAAAATTTCTGATTTAGACTATGTTGACATTTGCATGATGGGAGATTTCAATGGTATTGTAGATCACAACTTGGACTATAAAACCCACAAAACAACAAAACTAAATAGAAAAACACTCCCAAAGTCCTTCTTCAGGATGATGGATGAAATAAACCTAAAAGACGTTTGGAGAGAAAGGAACCCCACTAAAAAACAATACACCTTCTATTCAAATAGACACTTATCGCTCTCTAGAATTGACATGATTTGGGCCTCAACGGGCACATCTAGCAGCGCACTAGACGTGGAGATTGAGTCAAACACTTGGGCGGATCACAATCCAATGGCAATAGGTTGGAGACAACAAAGAATAAGATCTAGATGGACACTAAATAACAGGATATTGAAAGAGAAAGAATTTGTAAAGAAAATGGAAAAAGAATTGACCTTTTTCTTTAAAGAAAACAAAAAAGAAGACACGTCCTTACAGAATCTCTGGGATACAATGAAGGCCTTTTCTAGAGGTTTGATAATAGACTATACAGGAAAGAGAAACTTAAAGAAAAGACAAGTGTCTAAGGATCTAGAAAAAGATTATAGCATACTGGAAAAAGAACTACAGAAATTTCCACAAAAGAAAGAGATTAAAATAAAGATGGACACAATAAAACACAATCTGGACCTACTGGAAAAGGAGGACCTGGCTCAAAAAATCAGAGGCGCCAAACAGAACTATTTTGAAAATGCAAACAAACCAGGCAGATGGCTGGCATATAAACTGAGAAAAGAAAGAGAGATCAAGAAAATATTACAGCTAAGAGACGAGCAAGGACAATTGCACTATGGAAATATGGAAAAAAAGAAAATTATTCAAGATTACTATGCCAAGTTGTATGAACAAGAGAACATAAAAGAGGAAGAAGTGAAACAATATTTACAAAATGCCAAACTCCCCCAAATACCAAATGATACTAGAACTATACTTGAAGATAAAATAACAATGATGGAACTAACCGAGGCCCTTAAAAGACAAAATAATGGGAAGGCCCCGGGACCGGATGGCCTTCCTGTGGAATTCTATAGAGCACTAGAAAAATCTTTGGCCGTTCCTTTACTAGAAGTTATGAATGAAGTAATGATTGAAAGCAAAATACCTAATTCATGGTTGGAGGCATATATTACATTGCTACCCAAAGAGGAGGCAAACCATACGCAAATTAAGAACTATAGACCTATTTCCTTGTTGAACTCAGACTATAAGCTATTTGCTTCCATACTAATAATAATAATAATAATAATAATAAATTTATTTCTTAGCCGCACCCTCTCCCGAAGGACTCGGGGCGGCGTACAATAAAACACATAAAAACAATATGGACAATACACACACAAAATAAACGAATACATGTACAAGGAGGAGGTAGGAAGATAAATAAAGACAGTTAAAACACAATTTAAAACCCCCTAAAATTCCAAAAATCAACAAAATTAAAAAACCCGTCAGGAGCAGTGTGAACGAACTATGGTTGAGCCAGGCCAGCTACTTGAAATAGGTGGGTCTTGAGCTTTATCCAGAAGGCGCGGAGGTCAGAGGTAGTCCTAATATCCGGGGGAAGGTCATTCCACAGGGCTGGGCCCGCAACAGAGAAGGCTCTACTCCTAGACACCGCCCCACGACATTGTCTGGTGGACGGCACCTGGAGGAGTCACTCTCTGTGCGAGCGAATTGGTCGTAGGGATGTATGGGGCAGGATACGATCCCGCAAGTAGCTAGGTCCTGAGCCATGGAGCGCTTTAAAGATCGTTATCAAGACCTTGAAACGCACCCGGTAGACCACAGGGAGCCAGTGCAGCTCGCGCAGGAAAGGTGTCACATGGGAGTACCTTGTACTCCCCATAATTACCCGCGCGGCCGTGTTCTGGACCAACTGTAGTCTACGAGTGCATTTCAAGGGAAGCCCCATGTAGAGAGCGTTACAGTAGTCCAGGCGAGACGTCACCAGCGCATGAGTGACTGTGCGCAAGGCATCCCGGTCCAATAGAGGGTGCAATTGGTGCACCAGGCGAACCTGGTGGAACGCTCCCCTTGCCACAGCCGTCACATGGTCATCCATGGACAGCTGAGCATCGAGGAGGACGCCCAAATTGCGCGCCTGCTCCACCGGGGCAAGTTGTACGCCCCCGATGGCCAGAGATGGAATTAAGTGGTTGAACTGGGGGGCCGGAACCCACAGCCACTCCATCTTGGAGGGGTTGAGCTTGAGTCGGTTGTCATCCATCCAGACCCGTACGGCTTCCACACACCGGGACATCACTTCGATGGCCTCGTTGGGGTGGTTCGGGGTGGAGATGTACAGCTGAGTATCATCAGCATACAGATGGTATCCCACCCCGAAACCACGGATGATCTCACCCAGCGGCTTCATATATGTGTTGAACAGGAGCGGCGAGAGGACCGACCCCTGTGGCACCCCACAGGTAAGGGGGCTCAGAGTCGACCTCTGCTCCCCTGTCAACACACGTTGCGTCCGGCCGGAAACATAGGAGCCAAACCACCGTAAAACGGTGCCCCCGACCCCCAACCCCTCCAGTCGGCGCAACAGGATACCATGGTCGATGGTATCAAAAGCCGCCGAGAGGTCTAATAGGACCAGGATAGAGGAACAACCCCTATCTCTGGCCCTCCAGAGATCATCCACCAACGTGACCAAGGCCGTCTCCGTGCTGTGCCCAGGGCGGAAGCCGGACTGGCGCGGGTCTAGATAATCATTTTCCTCCAGATGACGTGGAAACTGATAAGCCACCACACTCTCTACAACCTTCACCAGAAAGGGAAGGTTGGAGACAGGACGATAATTGGCCAGCTCCGTAGGGTCCAGGGAAGGCTTCTTGAGCAAGGGTCTCACCACCGCCTCTTTCAAGGTGGCTGGAAGGGACCCCTCACCCAACGAAGCGTTCACTAGGCCCAGGAGCCAGTCGCGTGTAACCTCCCAGGATGCCAGTACAAGCCAGGAGGGGCACGGGTCCAGTAAACATGTGGTAGGTCGCAGTCGTCCATGCACTCTGTCCAAATCCTCGATGGCAACCAAGTCAAACTCCTCCCAGATAGGACTCTCAAGACTCGCCTCTACAGGACTACTGGAAGGGACCCAATCCTTCCGGATTTGAGTGATTTTATCCTGCAGATATATCCCAAATTCCTCTGCCCTACCCTGTAAAGGGGCCTCCCGCGGCCTCTGAAATAGGAGGGAGCGGGACACCCGAAACAGGGCGGCAGGGCGGTTCTCTGCGGATGCAATGAGAGTGGCACAATATTGACGTTTGGCCACTCTCAATGCCACAAGGTACGTCCTTAAATGGGCTCGTACCTGTGTCCGGTCAAATTCGGAACGGGAGGATCTCCAACGACTCTCTAGGCATCTCTTGTGGCATTTCATCACCCTTAGCTCCTCGGTAAACCAAGGGGCCAGGGTGGAGCGTTGCCGCCGGAGAGGCCGCAAAGGCGCCACCCGGTTCAATGCCCCGGTAGTTGCATTGTTCCACGCAACCACCAGGTCCTCTACCCGAGGGCGGGTCAGGGCCGCAGAAGGTGGCCCAAGCTCCATCTGGAACCTCTCTGGTTCCATCAGGCGCCTGGGGCGGAACCATCTAGTATGTTCCGGTTCCGCCTCCCCGCAGCGGGGGGTAGCACCAGGGAAGTCAAGTCAGAGGAGTGAGTGGTCTGACCATGACAGGGGAGTGATGGTTAAGTCCCCTCCTCCCAGATCACTCAACCACTGGCCAGAGACAAAAACAAGGTCCAAGGTGTGACCTCTCTCGTGTGTCGGGCCTTGAATCAATTGAGTCAGGTCCATGGCTGTCATGGAGGCCATGAACTCCCGAACCCCCTCGGATGCTTCTCCCACCGATGGCAGGTTAAAGTCCCCCATCACTAAAAGTTTGGGGGTCTCAACCGCCACCGATGCGATCAGCTCGAGGAGTTCGGGCAGGGCCGCTGATGTATAGCGAGGAGCCAGGTATACTATCAGCAGGCCCAACTGTCTCCCAGGGCCCCATTTCACAACAAGGGATTCACATCCGGACGTCTGTGGCACAGTGAACTCCCTGGCGGAGAGACTGAAAAAATACTTAAATGGGTTCACCCATCCGGACCAAAATGGTTTCTTACCAAAGAGGCACATTAGAGACAATATAAGGACAATTCTGGACACCTTGGAATATTATCAGGTCCACTCTGGGAAGCAAGTGGCCTTGATGTTTCTGGATGCGCAGAAAGCCTTCGATATTGTGAACTGGATGTTTATGACACAACAAATGGAACAGATGAACTTTGGTAAGAACTTTATTCAAGCTATACAAACGATTTACCACAAGCAAACAGCCAAGATAATGATAAATGGAGAACTGACGGATCCAATCGAAATTAAAAGAGGTACGAGACAAGGCTGTCCACTATCACTGCTACTTTTTGTTTTAACATTAGAAGTACTAAATAGAAAGATTAGAGAAGAGAAAGAAATAAAGGGAATGACCATTAAAAAGGAAGAATACAAGCTGCAAGCATTTGCTGACGATCTAGTCTTCATTCTTGAGGAGCCATTTCAATCTGCACCTAAATTGATAGGAGAAATTGAGGCGTATGGAGAAGTTGCAGGTTTAAAAATAAACAAAGATAAAACAAAGATCTTGACAAAAAATATACCCCAAAAACAAAAAGAAGAACTGGCGGAAAATTTGGAAATGCAAATCACAAATAAAGTTAAATATTTGGGGATTCACCTAACAGCCAAGTGCAGCACCCTCAAAGAAGATAATTATTTTAAATTGAAGCAACAAATTGCAACAGACTTGGCGAAATGGGAGAACCTTCAATTATCAATGATTGGTAGAATCACAACAATTAAAATGAATATCTTACCTAGACTGTTATATTTGTTCCAGACTATTCCAATTAAGTTGGGGAAAGGCTATTTTGAAGAATTAAATAAAATGGTGTTGAAATTCATATGGCAAGGGAAAAAAGCAAGAATAAAACGTAAACTGTTACAAGATGCCAAATCAAGGGGAGGGTGGGGCCTACCCGATTGGGAGTTATACTACCAAGCAGCTAGTTTGATGTGGATTAAGGAATGGATAATGTTAAGAAATGATAGGCTTTTGAATCTAGAGGGTCATGACCTGCTGTTGGGGTGGCATGCATACTTATGGTATAAAGGAACTAAAAAGCATGGTTATTTCAGAGACCATTTTATAAGAGAGGCTCTGTTATCAAATTGGGAGAAGGTTAAGAGGTTGCACTATTTGAAAATTCCAGTCTGGATATCAACTATTGAAGCTTTTTCATATCCAATAGTATATAAAAGGGAAGAAACAGTCAGATATGCTGAATTATTGAATACTGAGGGTGAACTTAAATCTCTACAAGAATTGAAAGAAGAAGGTATTGAACTCAATTGGTATTCATATGTGCAAATACATTCTAGATACAATGAAGATAGAAAAAATGAGGGCTTTTATGATAAACTGACTGAATTAGATAAAATCTTAACAGGTAATGATGAAAAAGTAATTAAAAATTTTTATGATTATCTATTAGAGGTGAAACTATATGAAGAACAAGTGAAAGGAACTATGTTAGCTTGGGGAAAAAACTTTGGACATGGGATTGACTTAGAAAAATGGCAAAAATTGTGGACTCAAAATTATAAAATGAAAATGTCAGTTGCATATAAAGAAAATTTGTATAAGATGTTTTATAGGTGGCATTTATCCCCATCGAGAATAGCAAGAATGTCGAAGAATAAGTCTGAAAAATGCTGGAAATGTCAACATACGCCGGGCACATTCTACCACATCTGGTGGACCTGTCCTGAAGCTAAAAGATACTGGACTAAAATACACATGTGGTTGGAGAAAATGATACACAAACATATAGACTTAAACCAGAACTTTTTCTATTGGGAATAATACCAGAAATATACAATAAAGACTTGAAATATTTGATTATAAATGTCTTAACAGCTGCTAGAATTGTATTTGCTAAACATTGGAAAAATGAGAAAGTACTAACAGAGGAAGAAATTGTTCAGAAGATAATGGACTGTGCTGAAATGAGTAAACTTACATTTGAAATTAGAGATCTAGAGGATTCTATAAAGTATGGGATTTGTTTTACCAATGGTTGGATAAAAAAACCTGGAAATGAATTTTTTCCCCTTTATTTTATCTTATATGTAATAATAATAGAAAGCTATATTTAATGTTGGAAAAAAAATATTTTTTCTTTCTTCTCTTTTTATATGTGTTAAGCTTTAACTATGAAATAGACTATCTGCTTATATGATATAAGAATAATAAGGTATTCAATATATAAGAGTGAGTCAATTTAAATTGTTAGGTATGATTGTAGTTGGTAACTATCTTATAATATAAAAATGGAATAATGATGATGTAATGAATAATGGATATAAATATAGACTGAAATATTTAATGACTACATGGATTGACAAATAATAATGAAAAATTATATTTGGAGTTCTGGATGACTGGAAATTCTATGGCTAATGGAAAGTAGAAAAGTCTTATATGAAGTAATGAGTTTTTTTTTTCTTTAACTTAATGCTTATTCTTATCTTTTAGAGAATGGTGATATAATTTTATAAAGACTTATTGTTACCTAGTAGATAATTATGGATGCAAAGAAACAAGGGTTGTCATAAAAGAAAGAATACTAATGGTAATTTGAACACACAATGCTCAATGAAATACTTAACTATGTTTAATGGATAATTAGTGACTTTATCCTTAATTGTAAAAACCATTGCACAAAAACTTGTAACCAAACGACATACTTGATGAAATTGGGTTTCTTCGTTTTTCTTCCCTGCTCTTGTTCTGTATGTGTTGTCTTGTCTTTTTTTAAAGGAAAAAAAAACTAAAAAAAAATAAAAAAAAAATAAATCATTGATGAAGAGGTTGAAGAGTACTGGGCCCAAAACAGAGTCTTGGGGTATTCCACTGCATACCTCCCTCCATGTAGATGCAGTTCCATTGAGGACTACACGTTGAGTGCGGTTGGTCAGCCAGTTATGAATCCATCTGGTGGTGGTCATGGGCACATTGGTATCCTTGAATTCTGAGCTCTTAGGAAAGTATCCCCTCCTTGTGGGTTGCAAACAGCTGTTTCCAGTGGGGGAAAAATGACAAAGCAATTGGGGAAATAGTTTCCTTTGCTATATTTCCAGTCTCAATTAGACCATGGCAGGGGCCCTACAGAAGAGATCTTTCAAGGATCATTATGTATTCATAGAAAAGCAATTAACTTAGCTCTGCTCCTAAATGCTAAAGCTGTTGTACATAAAAAACAGAGGAGCTCTGATCAAGTACCAGAGCCATTATTTTGACAGTTTTGCTGTCCTGTAGTCTGTCCCCATGAAATGCAAGCATGGAATAAACTGAGCCTGGTTTGTTCTCAGTCTCTTGAGTGGCCACAAACTACTAGCAAAAGTGGCATTTGATCACAAGGCAAGGAATGTTTCCCCTTTTGCATTGGACATCCAAAAAGGGACAGGAAAGACCAAGAAAAAGACTGAAAGAGGAGAAGAGAGCAAGGAAGCAAAAAGAAGGAAAGAGGGGAAGAAAGAATGAAAAGGGAAGGAAAAAGAAGGGAAGGAAGGAGATTATAATGAGAGAGAGTGAAGGTGTGAGTTAAATCTTGCCTTAGCGCTTGATCATCAACAGCCCTGTTGCCTTTTACCATCTCCTTGTCTCATCCTCTTGACCTCTCCTGGTGGTCTCCCATCCTATCGTTGAGGATGCTTTGGTTACAAAGCTAGGTCTCGTAAGGAGAGGGAGTGGGCCTCCCTCTGACCCACATACTTTGACCTTCTGCACACACCATGGGCAACCAAGGAGAGTGAGCACAGCAGCAGTGGGAGCTGGCCGTGCCCACCATGGCCTCCGAAGTCAACCACAATGGGGCTCTCATTGAAATTGAGTTTGACCCCCCTGGACTAACAGATGACCTGAGTGCTGCATGTGTTGCTCTCAAACTTACAACGTATGAGTCAAGGTTAGAAAAATTATCAGCTTGCATTCAACAGCAAAGGTCACATTAATCAAAAGCATGCCAAATGCAAATGTTTACCTTTCAATAAAAAGGTGTTTGTATCATTGAAAGCGCTATTATTGTGTGGTTTTTTTCAGAGAAAAGACGTTACTCATGTATGAGTTGTTTTTCTAAACTAAAACCTCATTATTCAGGTTAAATTGCCGTGTTGGCACTCCGAGATAAATAAGTGGGTTTTGGGTTGCAGTTTGGGCATTTAGTCTCTAAAAGGTTTCCCATCACTGGATTAGAGCATACACAGAATGTAACCTAATTCAGTTTTTGTTAAATTGCTGTTGAGAGAAGCTCCATTGTAACCTAACGTGCCAACTACATAGATAAAACCGCTAGGCGAATTCCCAAGCTTAGCCTAGCAAGTAACGTCTTGTGAAAAGTAAAATGTGGATTCTGCCAAGTAGCCTTGCTTGTACCTTAAAACGTGTGTTCAGCATTCCCTAACAAAGATCTGAGTTATACGCCAGAAAATGGATTTCTTTTCCCTTCTAAAGTCTGTTGTTTTCAGAGGGCTGACAAAAATCATGAAATTTGCATGATATGAAATTATGTTTCTATAGCAATGACTTTCTGTGCAAGCTATAAGATGTTTCGAAAAGTTTTTGGCACATGCCTGTTTTTCTCTCTCTGCCTGCTCTGTTGAGGTGGGAGAGAAAAAGTTCATCCAGTCTTTTGCTTTCTGCAGAAATAAAAGCTGATAATCCATAGCTTCGTCTTCAGAGTTTCATTGGACTTATCAGATTCTGAGCTGCATTCAAAAACCTTGCACAATGCAGAATGCTATGTTATATTTGGGGTCAAATCAAGTCCAAACTATTATATTTTTATAAATCCAATCTTGTTCTCATGAAGGCATTAGAATAATTTCTTAATTAGACACTGTTTAAAATATTAAAGACATTAAAGTATTAAAGTATTAGCAAGATTCTATTATAAAAGTGGAAAGTAATAAATAAATTTAAAAACTATAAACAATATAAATCATATTACTATATCTCACCCCTACAATTTATTGCAATTAGATTAACATGTGCAAATGCCAACTGAAGTATTCTATTCCAATAAACGGCCTACTCTAATTTTTGAGGATTGCTGCATATTTTAATGCTTCTATGGCCCAGATTCTTTGTGGAGGAATCTTTTTAGCTTCTTCTCCAGTTTTACAAGAAACAGAGAGACCTCAGTTCTTAATACAATTTGTCAGTAATACAATTCAAAATTGGTCTTTAATTGAAATTTTGTCTGTTCAAAGAGCCACAATTTTTGGAGTCTGTCAGTTTCCATAGATTAAATTTAATGCCAATACCCATATTTTCTGATTTTAGACAAAGTAGAAATTGTGTAAATTCCCAAATCAGCTCTGAGGGGCAGCAGCTGGAGTCCTTTTGTCCACCCCAAGATACTCCTCGGAGGCTGTGATTGGGTTGGTTCTGCTGGTGGTTTCTCTCTGAAGCCCCAAACATCAGATTGATGTAAGAACATGGGGGAAACCTTGGCCTCATATACTTCAATACAGTGACGTGCGGTGAGGTTCATGGCTGGTGAGGCTGGTGACGTCATCAGGAAGGCAGGGAATGGGACCACGTGTGCTGGAGGCGGAGGCTGCCTCAGCCTCCAGCACACGTGATCCCATTCCCCGCCTTCCTGAGCGTGCTCCGCCGGCTCGCGCTCCGCAGTCCTCGAAAGCGACTGGGGAACGACGAGAACCTTCCCCCAGTTGCTGTCGTGGCTTCCTCATCGGGGAGCGCCGACAACATTTCTGCCTCCGCAGCTCGCGGACGGATGGAGGTAGCCAGAGTGGCGCCGAGGCAGTCCGGCGGGTGAGCAAACGAGGATCAGGCAGCCTGATCCTCCATTGCACGCTTGCTCACTCTTTTGTCTGCCCGTGTCACGATGTTAAAAAGTTTGCTAGGCCTGAACTGCCTAAACTGACACTCAAGAGTTAAACTAAGAAAGCTTTATTGCGCAGGTCATAAAACAAAATGTTATCTGAAAGTGATTTATTGCGCACGCGTTACACATTCCAAAAATTCTTCTCTTCTTTGTTCGGCAGCCAACTTTGGCAAACGTAGCTTTCATTATCAAAATGTAACCAATTAGTTATTTTCTGTTTCATTTACTTTTTATTTTATTATTAAAAGTTTGTTTATTAATTAGAATACTTTTGAAGATTTTTATTTTTCTCAATATCTCAAAAGATATGCGGAAGGGAAACAGCCACGGTCCATTGATCTCAGATTTCCCAGGGCATTTTTTTCCCTGACAACTTGGTAGCAGAGTTTTGGTTTTGATGATACCAGCTGAGATGGCTACAATTTATGGCTGTATTTTCCCTTCATGCTATCTAAAGATAACCGACTACGCTAATTAGCAATGTCGGAGAAAAGAAAAAAGAAGAAAAATGGAAAGAGCTTTTTCTGACAAGGAGGCCCCCTCGGACACAGAGAAGCAAGATCAAAACGTGCTTCAGGAGCAACAAAGTGCCGAGCCAAATGTGGGGGAAGGAGCTACAGGACGCGACATCCACGAAACGAGGTCAGTGGTTCCTCCTTCTAAAATATCTCCAGGAGATTATGAATTTTTGGGGGCCAAGCCAAAACTTCCCACTCTGCCAGAGCCACTCCATTCCCAGACCCTTGCAGATTATCAAACAATTGATGAATGGCAACTGCCGGCACAAAAAAAATCCTCCTACGCAGAAAGCAGATTTTATGAAATCCCCCCAGATGATGAGCAAGAAATGCAAAGCTATCTTGATCAAATAGAACGTTTCGAAAGATATGCTAGGGAGGCGAGAGTGTGTTTTGAAGAGATAAGGCGAAGTAGGAGAAGCTCCCCCCCCATTCCCAAAATGTCTGAGGACGCCATCTTGTCTTCAAAACAACAACAGCCTAAGACACACCCCACAGAGTTCATTGGTCAATCAGAACAAAGAGACATGTACACGTCACCGAGGTCACGTGGTCCCTTTGAGTCAACTGAACTTCCGCATACGTATAGAAAGGTGAGGCAGCCAAAAGGTGAAGCTGCACTGCCATCTGCTGGCGGAGAAAAATTATTACAGCAAAAGATGAAGCAGTTGGACCAGATTTTTAGAGATCTGTCTATGAGTTTTACAGAAGCCCAAACTTTGCCCCCACCCCCTGGTGGTGTCGAATCCTCCCTAGATGAAAAAAGGCAAAGCGAAAGGCGAATTCGAGGAAGCCAATTTGATGTTGCCACGCAAAGGCCAATGATGCAACCCCAGCATCCCCTGGTTCAACAACCAGATTTGCAACCAGAGCAACAAATTGTTCCTCAGCAGGTATTCACAGTCACCCCCTTGACTGGTGAGTCCAAATTAAAGGAGTCAGGAGAGAATTATAAAGCCTGGGTCAGTGAAATTGCGCTCTTGCTTCGAAGAGAAGGCACATATTCCATGGTTTTTAATCCTCCCCGTCAACCCTGGACACCTGCGATAAGAGACTTCGAAAACAGAGCAATCACGACTTTACTCATGTCAATGGAAATTGAGATCCAAGGTATCTTTCCACCTGATGCAACTGCCCAAGAAATATGGGCTATTTTGGAAGATTGCTACAGGCCCGTTTCAATTGAATCTTCATGTTTGCTCATGTCTGAGTTCCATGGTTCGAAGTTGAAACCTGGTGAACGAATTGGTGGACATTTGACCAAACTGAAAAGAATGAGAAGTGAATTGAGACAAAATGGCCATGTAATCGATGATATCCAAATGATTAGCATCATCATTAACTCATTGAATTATGAATGGAAAGATGCTGTTGCAAAGATTAACTACGTGCCTATTGCTCAACACACAGTTAACCACGTTTGCAGACTTTTAGTGGAAGATGAAGCTATCAGGTTAGCTACCCCACATCTGCAACGGCCTCCAGCGTCAAAGGCTCCAGCCAGACGTCCCTTCCGAGGAAGAGGCTACGCTCCAAGGATGCCAAAATGCTACACCTGCAACCGTGTGGGACATGACACCCGGGATTGTCCCCAACGAGTTCCAGCTCCCGTCACGTACCAGCCCAGAGGAACAGATTCCAGAGGCAGAGGTAGAGGCGGAAGACAAGGCCGTCGTGGTCCAAGGCGTGATTCACAAGCTCCACTTGCGACACTGGCCATAACCAACGTTCCACAACCTGATCCAAAGTTCGACAGACGTCTTTTGTGGACTTTAGATAGTGGAGCAGCTGTGCACGTTACCCACAGAAGGGAACTTTTCACAGAGATGGGCGAACCAGAGCCCGAGTATCGAGAACTGTATTCCTTCACCAACCACACTTGCAAGGTCATGGGAAAAGGAACTGTTTACATCGAAGAGCTCGATACACACATCCCTGATGTTTATTACATACCTTCAGCAACCAGTAATTTGCTTAGTCAAAGTCACTTGTCTAGAGAGTTAAAGTTCCAGGTTCACCACCTCGAAAAAGCAAGTTACTTAGTTAAAGATGGAGATATTGTTGCTGAAACCATGCTGATTGGTGGTGTTTATTACTTAAAGCCAAAGCCTAAAGGGCAAGCACAGGCAAGTATGCAAACTCCAAAAAGGCACAACGCAAACCCAGAGAGAGTTGTCCCAGAGAGAGAAAGCGTTACTGTGCCAAAGGCTCCTAAAGCCAACAAACAAAGAAAACAAAAACAGATTGCTCAGAGCAAGCCTGAGGGTCCTCATGAAACTGTTAATGTTGAGAATTCACTAACTGGTAAACCTTTGCATTCCAGGTGTATTCACAAGTGGCACAGAAGATTGGGGCATGCCAGTTTCCGTGTTCTTAGAAAGATGCCGGAGTTCGCAAAAGGTTTGGATCTAAAGGGGTGTAAGGTGTTTTTGGATTGTGCGGTTTGCAAAAAGGCTAAATCCAAGGCGGCTGCAATTCCCAAACACGCTACACGCCTGTCAACACGCATTTTTGATTTGGTACACACTGACATAGTGGGTCCTTTCCCACCAACACTTGGTGGCAGAAAGTATTTTTTAACAATTGTAGATAATCATTCTAGATATGGATTTGTATATCCTATGAGAGAGAAAATCTGAGACCTTTCAGATCTTTAAAGACTTTGCAGCTTTTGTTTCTACACAATACCAAGTTCGCATCGCCAGAATCCAGAGTGACCGTGGTGCAGAATTCATGTCTCAGCGTTTCCAGGACTGGATGCGTAAGAATGGAATTCTTCATCAGACATCTGCTCCATATACACCGGCTCATAACGGAGTCGTAGAAAGAAGACAAGGGGTTCTACAAACCATGATGCGTTGTCTTCTAGAAGATGCCAATCTCAGTAACGCATACTGGGGTGAAGCAATCAAATATGCAAATTACATTGTCAACCGTACTTGGAGCAGTGTAATCAATCAAACTCCTTTCTACATGCTGTATGGCTACAAGCCTGATCTCAAGAACCTCCATATTTTTGGTTCATATGCTATGGTGAACACTCCCTTAAGTCAAAGAAGAAAGGGAGGTACAGTAGCAAAGAGACTGAGATTTATGGGTATTGATGATAATTCAAAATGGTACAAATTCATTGATACTAAACATGTGATTGTCATTTCACAATCTGCTAATTTTGAGGAAGACATTGACTGGTCCAGGATTCATTCCAATGATCCTGAAGTCTATTTTCCTAGAGATGGTGTTCCAGATGCCACGCAGCCTGATGACAATTTGCAGGCAGATATTCCTTCTACCAGTTCTTCACAACCTGATGTTCCGTCTTCGCAAGCCGCGGATGCTGATGCTAGCGACGAACGTGAGGACGAGGATGATGATGAAGAAGAAGAAGACTGGACTGATGTTCCTAGACGCTCCAAGAGGGCCACAAAAGGAATCCCTCCACAACGTTATTCATGGCAACTGACAAAAACACCAGTACCTTTGATTAGCAACGTTACTCTTCCTCCAGAGACATTCACACAAATCAAACAGCTTCCTGATTCAGAACAAGACAAATGGTATGATGCAATGCAGGATGAAATGGACAGTTTGAAAGAAACTTAATGTATTCACACCTGCAAAACCTCCAGCAAACAAGAAAGTCATTGGCACCCGATGGGTCTACAGAATCAAGAAGAAACCAAATGGTGAGTCTTTATACAAAGCCAGACTTGTAGCTCAGGGTTTCGCTCAACGTTATCCTGAGGACTACACAAACACTTACTCACCAACAGTCAGAACTGAAAGTGTAAAAATTGCTTTAACCACTGCAACTATTCTTGGTTTAGAAGTTTTTCAATTTGATGTGGACACAGCTTATCTACATGCAGACCTAGATGAAGAGATCTACGTGAGAAGCCCTCCAGGATTCCGAAAGCAAGAAGGGGATACCTGGTTCCTGAACAAAAGTCTTTATGGTCTGAAACAGTCAGGTTTAATGTGGTATTTATGTCTTACTGACAAACTAAATTCAATGGGCTTTATTAAGTCCGAAACTGATGAATGCGTGTTCACAAAAAGATCTAACAATGCATATGAGATAATTCTTGTTTATGTTGATGATATTGTTTATATTGGTCCAAATAAGAAAATGAGTGAGATTTTTGCCAAAAGTTTGCAGAGATACTTCACACTAAAATCTTTAGGACACATTAGCACTTATTTAGGTGTTCAAATTGAAAAGACACAGAAGGGGTTTAGTCTTTCACAAGAGGAGAAAATTGACCACATTCTACATCATTGCAACATGAAAGATGCTAGCACAACAAAGACACCCATGCAAACAGATTTTCACAACTTAACACATGAACCAAGTCCTGAGTTCGAGGATCAAACACTTTATCGTTCAGTCATTGGTTCACTATTATACATTAGTAGTTGGACCAGACCTGACATCGCACTTAGTGTTAATCTTTTATCACGACACGTAGGTAAGGCAACACAATTTCATTGGTCATGCATTAAGAAGTTGTTGAAATACCTGAAACACACTAAACACATGAAGTTATTGCTAGAACCAACACACACTGATCAACCAAAGTTGATTTGTTTTGTTGATTCCGACTGGGCGAGCGACAAGAAGTCACGCAAAAGCACTTCTGGTTACATGATGTTCCTAAATGGTTGTCCTGTTTACTGGCAAGTGAGAAAACAGAGTTTTGTTTCATGTTCATCTACTGAAGCTGAATATGCTTGTGTTTCAGATGCTTGTAATTCTCTAACGTGGTTTGATGCTTTGATCACAGATATCTGGACACGTCCGATTCGACCAATCACCGTGATGGAAGATAATGTATCTGTTGTTTATATTTCTGAGTCACATTTTACAGGTTCTAGGTCCAGACACATTGACATTCGTTATCAAAACACAAAGCAATTAGTTAAGCAAGGTTTTGTTAAATTGCAATATGTTTCTACACATGATCAGATTGCAGACATGCTTAACAAACCACTCGCCGCAAATCAACACGAGTATCTGCGAAAGAAGATGTGCCTTAATTGATGATTTGATGACGTCAGCCCAGACTAGCAAAAGAAGGGGTGTCACGATGTTAAAAAGTTTGCTAGGCCTGAACTGCCTAAACTGACATTCAAGAGTTAAACTAAGAAAGCTTTATTGCGCAGGTCATAAAACAAAATGTTATCTGAAAGTGATTTATTGCGCACGCGTTACACATTCCAAAATTCCTCTCTTCTTTGTTCGGCAGCCAACTTTGGCAAACGTAGTTTTCATTATCAAAATGTAACCAATTAGTTATTTTCTGTTTCATTTACTTTTATTATTTTATTATTAAAGTTTGTTTATTAATTAGAATATTTTAAAAGACTTTTATTTTTCTCAATATCTCAAAAGATATGCGGAAGGGAATCAGCCACGGTCCATTGATCTCCAACAGGGTGTTTTTCCCCTGACAACTCACTCATATAGGCTATGCAATTCTTAGCCCAGAGATGAAGTCTTCCTTGGCCTCCTATCCCAAATTCCAGTATGAAGGCCTTTGTTTTATTGCAGCTCCATGCACTTACATTCAACACAGTTAACAGGAAGATTAAATAAAATTAATTCTAGATTTATTTAAATCCAGCATGATAAAGCTTAATGATGAAAGTTGAGGAATGGTATGGGGAAAATGTCAAAGGCAGGAAAGAAAGAGGAACCAAAGCTGATGAAAGACAGAACACAGCGTCCTTTTCTGCTATGGAAAAAGCTAGCCACCTTTTCCTTCCTAAAGAAGAATACAGCCCTTGAGTATGGATCCACCCCCATGGATGGATCTGTGATTTGTGGTTTCTACGCACTTTAAGAACCTAAGAAGCACTTTAAGAACTACCTCTGGGCCTCGATGGTGGACTGTTAGACTATTGTGGTTTGGCGATGTAGGCTTCCTCTCTCCTTTTAGTTACCTTTTACATCTATTTACATCTTGGCCTTTTTACATTTATCTACATCTTGGACTTATTGCAAAGAAAACCCTGCCATAGCCATACTCACGGACTGAGTAACAGCATAATTTATTCTAGGGCTGACATTCTACGACTGCGAGGGTCCCCCCTCTCGCAGATATGCCCCCCTGCCCTGGTGAGGGCCCACCTCAATGAAGGGTTTATTAACCCAGAGAGGTGGAGGAAGCGGGGGATTAGGGGTTTTTTAGCGAAATGTTTTTTAAAATTTTTAAGGGGTTCCAGGGAGGGGGGGAGGGTTATTCAACCTGGGGGTATGGATACAGCCAGGTCAACAGGTGGGATCAGGACGGAGGGGAGCGGAGTGGGGGAGGCGAGAGGATACAGTATTCCTATAGAGGGGATTCCGATAGCGACGGTCGTAGGGAGGGGCGGGCGCGAGGACACCAGAAGAACGCATGGTTGGTTGGGAGACCGGGGCTGTTGGACACGCCCGGTCGCTTGTACCAACCCCCGCAGTCTAGGTGGACAGGATCGGCAGAGCCTGGGCCTTAGGCTGATGTTATGTAACGCAAGGTCCGTGGTTAACAAGGCCCCCCTCATCAGGGACTTGATCTCAGAGGGGGAGCCGGACCTCGCAGGAATAACGGAAACCTGGTTGGGCCCGGAAGGGGGGGTTGCCCCTCCGGGAAATGTTGGACCCGTGCCCCTCCTGGTTGGTACTGGCTTCCTGGGAGGGTTCACGAGGCTGGCTACTGGGACTGGTGAATGCTTCGTTGGGTGAGGGCCTTTTACCAACCGCCTTGAAAGAGGCGGTGGTGAGACCCCTGCTCAAGAAGCCTTCTCTGGACCCAATGGAGCTAGCAAATTATCGTCCTGTCTCCAACCTTCCTTTTTTAGCGAAGGTTGTTGAGAGTGTGGTGGCTCAGCAGTTCCCGCGTCACCTGGAGGAAGATGATTATCTAGACCCGCGCCAGTCCGGCTTCCGACCCAGTCACAGCACGGAGACGGCCTTGGTCACGTTGGTGGATGATCTCTAGAGGGCAAAGGATGGGGGTTGTTCCTCCATTCTTGTCCTATTAGACCTCTCGGCGGCTTTCGATACCATCGACCATGGTATCCTATTGCGCCGTCTGGAGGGGTTGGGGATCGGGGGCACCGTATTGCGGTGGTTCCGCTCCTACCTCTCTGGCCGGACGCAATGTGTGTTGACAGGGGAGCAGAGGTCGACCCCGAGGCCCCTCACTTGTGGGGTCCCACAGGGGTCGATCCTCTCGCCTCTCCTGTTCAACACATATATGAAACCGCTGGGCGAGATCATCCGTGGTTTTGGGGTGAGATATCATCTGTACGCTGATGACACTCAGCTGTATATTTCCACCCCAAACCACCCCAACGAGGCTGTTGAAGTGATGTCCCGTTGTCTGGAAGCCGTGCGGGTCTGGATGGGTGACAACAGGCTCAAGCTCAACCCCTCCAAGACAGAGTGGCTGTGGCTTCCGGCACCCCGGTACAACCAGCACATTCCATCGCTGGCCATCGGGGATGAACAATTAGCCCCGGTGGAACGGGCACGCAATTTGGGCGTCCTCCCTGATGCCCGGCTGGCTATGAAAGATCATGTGGCAGCCGTGGCGAGGGGGACGTTCCACCAGGTTCGCCTGGTGCGCCAATTGCGACCCCTTTTGGACCGGGAGGCCCTGCACACAGTCACTCACGCGCTGGTGACGTCTCGCCTGGACTACTGTAATGCTCTCTACATGGGGCTCCCCTTGAGGTGCACCCGGAGACTGCAGTTGGTCCAGAATGCAGCTGTGCGGGTAATTATGGGGAGATCGAGGTTCTCCCTTATAACACCGCTCCTGCGCGAGCTGCACTGGCTTCCTGTGGCCTACCGGGTGCGCTTCAAGCTGTTAGTTACCATCTTCAAAGCGCTCCATGGCATAGGGCCTAGTTACCGTGTCCTGCCCCATACATCCCTGCGACCCATTCGCTCACACAGAGAGGGTCTCCTCCGGGTGCCGTCCTCTAGAGATTGTCAGAGGGCGGTGCCCAGGAGTAGGTCCTTCTCTGTGGCAGGCCCTACCCTTTGGAACGACCTCCCCCCAGACATTAGAACAACAACCGATCTCCGCTCCTTCCGCAGTAAACTGAAGACCCACCTGTTTCGGCTAGCCGGCCTGGCATAATTCAACAACTTTTCTACCCCTAGGTCATTTTTAATTGTCAATTTTAGTTTTTAAACTATTAATGTCATTGGGGTTTTAACCTTTTTCAGTATTGTAATTATTTATTTATTTTTTACCTCCTCTGTATGACACTGTGCTGACTGTTGCTTGTGTACGTCGCCCCAAGTCCCTGTGGGGAAAGGGGGCGACTAATAAGTTTAAATAAATAAATAAAATAAATGTTCCCCCATCCATAGATTCTCCATCTCCTGGACTGTAATGAACCTTTTACACCTTGGCTATTTCTCTGGAATAACTTAGAAAACCAATCTTTTCTGGAAAATTAAACTCAAGAATTTCCTGAATTCTGAATTACAGGAAGTACTCAATTTACGACCGCAATTGAACCCAAGATTTCTGTTGTTAAGTGAGACATTTGAGTTTTGCCCCATTTTCTTGCCACAGTTAAGTGAATCACTGAAGTTAAGTTAGCAACATGGTTGTTAAGTGAACCTGTCTTCCCCATTGGCTTTGCTTGTAAATAGGTTGCAAAAGTGACCCTGGGATACTGCAACTATAATAACTATGAGCAATTGCCAAGTGTCTGAATTTTGACCACACTGGCTGTGGAGCTGCTACAATGGTCATAAGTGTGAAAAATGATGATCAGTCACTTTTTTCAGTCACTAAATGAACGCTTGTAAATTGAGGTCTGCCTGTATTAAGAAGCACCATTTTTTTCTATTCTAATCCAGACGGGGTTTTTTTTAATCTCGAGCTAACATTTTTCTTTTGCTTGTTTTCATTGACCATTCAAAAATGTTCAGTATGCAGGAACTCCGTGACTCCTGCTTTGTATCTTGCCGCCAAGGTTGAGTACAGATTAAGAATAATCTTACAGTTTGTTAGGTTTCAAGACTCCGTATTGTTTTCCCCTGATTGTGTACGTCTTTTCATTGGAATTCAAAATTTCAGGATCTATTTCTCACAATCCCATGGGCTCCATCTAACCGAGAGGAAATAAGGAAAAAGCAATCTAGTTTTCTTCTGGTGATTGAAAAGAAAATTCTCATTCCTTGCTCTCGCTTCCAAGTGAATAAATTATCTTGGAATTGTAGTCTTTCTTCATGAATACAGGCAGAATCATGTAGTGATGAAGGTCTTGGACTGGCACCAGGCAAACACAGGTTCAAGTCTATTCTGAGCCATAAAAGCTCATTGGGTGACTTTAGGCCAATCACTTTTTTCAAACCAACCGCTTGGTGTGGTTGTTGAGGGAAAAGGTAGGGGATGCCACTACATCTGTTTGGAGATTCCAAAGGGATCTGAAGGGACTTATTGTAGATAAAATACATTCCAATATTTAGCTACGTCCTTGTAGGTTTATTAAGGCACTCCAAGCCTGACCAGCCCAACCTGAGACATTTGACAATTCAGGATATAAGAGCTGCGGTGGTGCAGTGGTTAGAGTGCAGTACTGCAGGCTACTTCTGCTGACTGCCGGCTGTCTGCAGTTTGGCAGATCGAATCTCACCAGGCTCAAGGTTGACTCAGCCTTCCATCCTTCTGAGGTGGGTAAAATGAGGATCCAGATTGTTGGGGGGCAATATGGTAACTCTGTAAACCACTTAGAGAGGGCTGTAAAGCACCGTGAAGCAGTATATAAGTCTAAGTGCTATTGCTATCTCTATAAGAAAACATTGGAGTAGTTACATTGCAGAATTAAAGATAACAGATAAAGCCAGAAAACATTCAGTATATGAAACTCCTTCGTGACCCACCAACAAAATAAAAGTAGAACTCCTGTCAAGAGACTGATCAGAAGTAAGTGAAGGGTAAATTCAGCCCTTGTTTTCCTTGTCAGATAACTGGTTGATGGTATTTCATGTATATTTTTAAGAGTTCTGCATATATAGCTTCAAAGGATTCCCAAGTACTCTACAGAAGCCTTTGAACTAGGCTCCTCATGTATTTCTTGTTGAAATATTTCATTCTAGGACCTCAACGTTTATAAATAAGAGTACACCAACACATTTAGTTTAACTTAGATTAGTGTTTTAAATAACTTACAATTTTTGTTTAGAACGTCTTTTTAGCATGTTATAGAGACTGTGAGCATAAATATAACTTCTTTTTCTAAAAGAGAAGAGTGTACCATAGTATTTATTTTGTAGTTTAGAGTATGAGGGTTTTCTTTGGTTTCTTAAAAAAAATTGATCCAACCCAGATGTTCTCCTTTTCATCAGTATTCTTAACTAAGCGGTAGCACCTTATCAGCCCTGGCTAATCTTGAAAAGTTAAGCAGGGTTGATGTGGTTAATATGTGGATGATAAACCAACAGAAAACATCTTATATAAGACGACGCTAAACCACTTTCATATCATTACTAAGAAACCTGTATGCCCACAAAGTTACTAGCTTGATTTTAATTAAATGTTCCTTTTTTCACTACTTGTTTTTTCAGCTTCTGAACTCAGGAGGCCCAACTGGGAATTCTAGAAATCACACTCAACATATGTGGAGATTAACTAAGATTTAGAAGCCAAATACAAGTAATTAAACTTGTTCCAAAATAATATTTCCAGTGGAGAAGGTAATGTGACCAAATAAAGTCAGACTATCTTGAAGGAAAGATGGACTAAGGAAGTAGGGAAGGATTCCTATCTGATAATAATGCTCCTTTTCCCCATCTGGTTCTCAAAGTAGCTTCTGCACACAGATGTGGCAGAAAATCAGACACTTCTCTGAGCGGTGCGTCTGTTGTATACTAAACTGCATACGGCTCTGTTGCTGCCACGTGCGCAGTTCAAACTTCCTCTCTATATTTCATAGCAGAAAGTGAGCATCTGTACTGTAAATAAAGTATTTTGGATTTCAGCTACAAAATCAGTTATGTCTCTCTTATTTACAAGATCTAATTATGAGCTTTATGTGCCTGGGAAATGGAAGACTGTTTATTCTTAAAACCATTATACTGGCTTTCTCCATCAAGAATGTCATCTCATAATATTTTTGTGAAGGGAACACCCATTGCTGTGAATCTTCTTATATACCGGCAGTCATAATAAAAATGATAATTAGCATCAATACATAAACACTACTGTCAACTTCCTTTCTTCTTCCTTCCAAACACCACTTACTTGAGCCTTTAACTGAGATAAATCATACAAAAGAACATCAATGTGGGTGATCATATCCTTTTGCTTTAAATAACTAAATCAATCACAATCAAGCATGAAGTTAATGGCTAGTGCATCAGCAATTAAGATTTAATTACTGGGTTTGCACACCACCTACACTGGGCTAAAATGAGGTTGGATAAGCTGTTATAGAAATCAAGCCATTATCTTAGTAAGTTTTGTGAATCAATTAAACTGAAATATGTGAATTTAGCAAATATGTTTTGTTAAGAAGGGTTTAAGGTTTACCATGTTGCATTAATAAAGTCAGTGTCCTAAAGTAGAATCAGTTATTTTTCTGGGTACAAAGAAATTCCTCTCTTTCACTTTGCTTGGAGGACACAAGCAATAAGAAGAGTTATACAACAGAGAATAAAAACCAATTCAGGTAATGATTGATTCTGTAACTTGGGCTCTTCTTGGTCCATCACAATTGACTCTTTCTCAAGATTCCTGAACTAGCAATAGCACTTATACTTTGTACCGCTTCATAATGCTTTTACTGCCCACTCTAAGCATTTTACAGAGTCAGCATATTGCCCCCAACAACCCGGGTCATCATTTTACCAACCTCAGAAGGATGAAAGGATGAATTAATCTTGAGCCGGTGAAAATTGAACTTCTGGAAGTCAGCAGAATTGGCCTGCAATACTAATCTCTGTGCCACCATGGCTCTTCCTGGCACTAGGTAAGAGGCTGGCCTAGATAGTCTAACCTTTATAATATATAATATGTTTCTATGAAATAATAATAATATTACAACCTGAACTGGTCAGTTTAGACTGAAAAACAAAAAAAATCTCACAATTTTTCACTGTGCATTACCCAAAAATAAGACAGGGTCTTATTTTCGTTTGACCCCCCCCCCCAGAAATAAGCGCTTGGCCTTATTTTGGGGGAGGTATTATTTTTGAGGTCAGGAGGCAGCAAACGTGGTCACCTCATGGCTGCTGCTATGTTGCAATATTTTCTGGGAGGGCTTATTTTTGGGGAAGGCTTATTTTAGCGCATGCACTCAAAAGCCCAATTGGGCTTATTATCCGGGGAGGTCTTATTCAGGAAACGGGTAGTGATATTGATAGATAATATCCATGCCACAGAAATGGAGGCAGAGGTTTATTTCAAGTCAAACAAACAGTTAAAGAAAAAAAGTGTGCATTGGCCAATTACATCAAAGACAACCAAGAAGGCAATGATGCAAATTAAAAATTTGAACTTATTGAATGTGCAGGAAACAAAACATGAATATTAAATTAATGTAATAAAAATCTGAACAGAATGCTGGTAAGAAAAAGCATTACATGCTCAATTTCTACAAAAGGTCAATGGAAAGTGGATGAAAATAAAATCAGTTACTGGATTACAACTGGAACATTAGAAAAAGAAACTGAAGGTTTGCCTTTGGCTGCTCAAGCTATTTGAACCAATGCAATCAAGGCCAGAATTGATTTAAAGTGCAAATTATGCAACAAAAAGCTGCAGAAAATGACCATTGGCTTACCTGAGGGGTCCTTTTCTGTACACCACGGGAGAGTCCAAGCAATGGGTTAATTCAGTCTGCTTGCCCTTAGGACTGAGGAACTATTTTTCCTTTAGCCACACCTCCTCCTGGTGTGATCAATCCCCCAGAATTCTTAGAAGGAGTCAGTTCGTGCGGACGGAGCGAAGCGTCCAAGATGATGTACTGTTGACACGAAGAACCCGGATCCCGGCCTTAAGAGCCAGGGTGGGTTGGACTCTCCCGCTGTGTACAGAAAAGGACCCCTCAGGTAAGCCAATGGTCATTTTCCTGTACACCGCTTGGAGAGTCCAAGCAATGGGACATACCCAAGTTATTGTCCATCTGGGTGGGCAGAAGAAGGCTCCCGGGATTCGGTCTCTGACACAACCGCCTGGAGCACACGCCTGCCGAAGGACGCCTCAGCTGAGGCGAAAATGTCCAATTTATAGTGTCGCACAAAAGGAGAAGGAGAGGACCACGTAGCGGCCTTGCAGATGTCCAGGATTGAGGCCTGGGTGGCCCAGGCCGCCGAGGTAGCAGCACTTCGTGTGGAGTGTGCGGTGATGCCGCGCGGAACGGCTTTGGATTGGCTTTCATAGGCTGTCGCAATGCAGGCACGAAGCTACCTGCCAATCGTGGAGGAAGAGACCTTCTTCCCTAGGGAACCAGGCTGGAAGGAAAGGAAGAGAGCCTCTGACTTCCTGAACTCCGCAGTACGAGCGATGTAAACCTTCAGGGCCCTCCTGACATCAAGATTGTGCCAGGAACGCTCTCTGGGATGCGACGGATGAGGACAGAAATTTGGTAACACAATGTCTTGCGCTCTATGGAACCGTGAGTTTACTTTGGGGGTAAAGGTCGGGTCCAGCCTCAAAATGACCCTGTCAGGGTGGATGACGCACAGGTCCTGGCGAACAGACAGAGCCGCCAGCTCCGAAATCCGGCGGGCGGACGTGATGGCAATCAAGAAGGCCGTCTTCAGTGTCAGGAATCGAAGAGAAGTAGTGCGTAGAGGTTCGAATGGAGGGCCGGAGAGGGCCCGTAGGACCACGGACAGCTGCCAAGTGGGGTAGCGATGAACGGTGGGAGGGCGAAGGTTAGAGGCACCCTTGAGGAAGAGGCGCACCTTCGGGATTTTGCTGAGAGGCAAAAGATGGTCGCCCGACCAGACGGTGGACAAGGCCGCCACTTGGCGTCGAAGGGTGTTCGGGGCCAGGCCCTTGTTGAGTCCCACTTGAAGAAAGTCAAGGACTCTGGAAACAGGCGCGGTCGTCGGCTCGATGAGCAGCTCCTCACACCACTTTGCGAAGGCGGCCCAAGACGCATCATAAATTCTGGTGGTTGAAGGGCGTCTCGACGCCTGAATGGTGTTCACTAGCTCCTCTGACAGGCCTTCGCCTTTCAGTTGGTCCCCCTCAAGTGCCAGACGGCCAACTGGAGCCACTGGGGCTCTGGATGAACCACGGCCCCCTGGCTGAGGGAGATCTGGTCCGGAGGGATGCGCCATGGAGGAGACACCGACAGGTGGACAAGGTCGGCGAACCACGACCTGCGGGGCTAGTGTGGGGCCACGAGGAGAACTTCCGCTCCCTCTGCGATGACTTTGGAGATGAATTGAGGAAGGAGAGGCAGGGGAGGGAAGGCATACAGTAGCTCGCGGGGCCACTTGCAACGCAGTGCATCTGTCCCCTTCGCCCCCGGGGTGAAGAACCGGGAGTAGAAGCGGTTGAGCTGCTTGTTGTCCCTGGACACGAACAGGTCTACGGTCGGATTTCCGAATCTGTTGGACATCTGGTGGAACAGGCGAGGGTCCAGTTTCCACTCCGCAGGATCTATGGTTGTCCTGCTCAACCAGTCTGCCTGTGTGTTGTCCACTCCGGAGATGTGGTCGGAGCGGAGAGATTCCAGATGGCGCTCCGCCCAGCGGCCCAGGGACTCCGCCTCTCTCATCAGTGCTCTGGATCTGGTGCCACCCTGGCGGTTGATGTGGGCCTTGGTGGCCACATTGTCCGTCATCAGAAGCACATGTTGACGATGGATGGACCGGCTGAAATGGCGCAGGGCCAGGCGAGCAGCTCTCAGTTCCAGTAGGTTGATGCTGTAACTGGTTTCCACTTGGGACCACTTGCCCTGGACAACCAGGGAACCCATGTGGGCTCCCCAGCCGGAGAGGCTGGCGTCTGTGGTGATGATTAACCTCTCGGGCTCCTTGAATAGGTGGCCCTTGAGGATGGCCGGAGACACCCACCAGCGGAGAGACCTCTTCACTTCCGGCGGAACTCGAATCGGCCTGGGAGAGTTGCTCCTGGATGCCCTCTGGTGCGGCAGCAGCAGCCACTGAAGCGCCCTGGAATGCAGGCGGGCCCACGGCACGATGGAAATGCAGGAGATCATTTTTCCCAGCAGCTGCGACAGAAGGACCACTGGAGCCTGCCTCAAGCTCAACACCTTGTGGGTCATGGACCTTAGACCGTCCAATCTGTCTTGGGAGAGGAAAACCCTGCACAAGTTGGTATCTATCACCGCCCCCAGGTGTACGAGTCTGTTTGTTGGAGTGAGATGGCTCTTCTCTATGTTTAGAGTGAAGCCGTGATTTCTGAGGGATCTCATAGTGGTTTGGAGATCCCGCAGGGCCTGCTGCCTGCACGATGACTGGATAAGGATGTCGTCCAGGTAGCACTGGAGCCTTATGGGCCTGCGTCTTAGCTGGGCCGCCACTACCGCCAGAACTTTGGTAAACGTCCGAGGAGCGGACGAGAGGCCGAATGGGAGAGCTTTGTACTGGAAGTGGCGACCTGCATAATAGAAGCGCAGGAACTTCCTGTGCTGTGGGCGGATGGGAATGTGGAGGTATGCCTCTTTGAGATCTATAGATGTGAGGAGATCTCCCTGTCGAATCCCCGCCAGGATGGTCTGCAGTGACTGCATCTTGAACCTCCGGTAGGCGATGTGCCTGTTGAGGTTTTTGAGGTCCAAGATGGCTCTCCACCCCCCCCCTGAGTTCTTTGGCACCAGCAAGAGGATGGAGTAAAACCCCCTCCCCTCTTCGCCCTGGGGAACGGGTTCCATGGCCCTGATATCTAGGAGATGTCTGACTTCCTGGTCCATACGCTCCCTCTTTTGAGGGCAGGATGGGACGGGGCACCGGATGAAGGTCCGGGGGGGGACAGGAACTCCAGGGAGAGGCCTTCCCTGACTATCTGCAGAACCCAAGCATCCTCGGTTGTCTGGGCCCAATGGGAGGCAAACAGCTGGAGCCGACCCCCGATGGGCGCTGAGCTCGGGCAGTCACTTTGACTTACGGAACGGCCTGTTGGAGGCCCCACCGCGGTTATACTTGCGGAAGCCGAACTGCTGCCTGCCTCTGTCCCGAAAGGGTGCCCTGTCCTGGGACCTGTCGCCCTGCTGACCGAAGGACCTATTGGAGGGAGAGAAGGAAGAGGCAGAGGTGGAAGGCTCGGAGGCACGAAAGGACTGCCTCCTGGAATAGGGAGCGGTCTTACGTTCCTGCTTCTTGTTTAGAGAAGGGAGGATCTTCCTCTTGTCCTTGGACTCGATGAGGAGAGGATCCAGGGGCTCGCCAAATAATTTGGACCCCTTGAAGGGGGCGGAAGCCAGTTTCCACTTGTTTTTCTGGTCCGCTTGCCAATGGCGGAGCCAGATCAACCGGCGAGAAGTGATATTAGAGCTGAGTGCCCTGGAGGCGAATTTAGTGGCGTTAAGGGAAGCGTCAGCGGCGTATTGGGAAGCCACAATTATTTTAGACACGTCCTGGTGGAGGCGGACGTCTCCCGCCGGGAGCTTGGTTAGGAGCTCGCGTAGCCAGATCACAGAAGCCCTATTGAAAAAGGAGGCGGATGAAGAGGCCCTAATGGCCCAGGCAGCCGCCAGGTGGGTCTTGTGGCACGCCTTTTCCGCCTTCTTGTCCTCCGCCTTAAGGCCTTCCAGAAGGTCGGCCGGTAGGGAGGAATTAGAAGTGAGTGCAGCGATGGGCGGGTCGACAGTGGGAAGGGCCAGAAGGTCCTCCAGCACTGGCTCCATAGTATAAAGCTTCCTATCTACCCCACTGGGAGAGGACTGCGTGGCTGGTTGAGCCCACTGGCGCTGGATTAGGTCGAGAAACAGCCCCGGGACCGGAACCAGCTCCTGTTGGGGTGCTGGGACATCAAACATGACCGCATTTGGATTAGCCGGAGTGGCATCCGCCGCCGGCGCGGCCGGTTTGGGCTTGATCCCCACCCTGGTGGCAGCCTTGACCTTGTGGAGGACAGATTTGAAAAGGCTGGGCTTGAACAGACCCACAAAGGCGGGCGCTTCAGGGGGAAGGTCCTCGTCGTCCGAGAGACCTAGCACCTCCGGGTCAGGGTCCTCAATGGCAGAGGCCTCGCTGACCACCGAGGATTCCAGGGAAGGATGGCGAGCACGCTTGCTTGGAGGGGGAGCTGCCTGATCGGGTTTGGGACCCCTTGGGGCCACTGCAGTGGGATTCTTAAATTTCATGGCCTCCGTGATGCCCTTGGCAATGGCACGGGCCATCAGTTCCTGCATGCGGGGAGATAACTCCTCTGAGTCAGAATCAGGATCCAAACCCTCCTCTAGGGGGGGTGAAGCCTCACCCTGCATATCATCTATGCTAGCATCCCCAGGGGGAGGGGCCTGCTCACAGGCCCAAGAGGGTGCCGGGGAAGCCGGCTCTGCAAATGACCTATTTGGGGATAGGTCCTGGGACTCCACCTCCTCGGCAAGGACCATTTGGAGATCCTCCCGGGAGGGAGGGATTCCTGAGTGGGACTGCTCCCTGTCTGCCTGGCGTCTGGCCTTCTCAAACTGCTTGTCAAGGGCCCGCTGGCGCCTTTCAGCATCCTTGGCCTCGGCCACGGAAGGGGTTCTGGAACGCTGTTTCCCAGAACTACCCCCACCACTCTTGCCCGCACCCCCACTCCCTGATGAGGAGGAACGCTTGCTAGGGGCCTGAGAGAGGCTCGGCCTAGTATCATGGGAATCGGGGGGACTAGGCAGGTCCATAGTCAATGACCACACAAGATGGAGCAAGGCTATGACAAGGCAGAAGTTAGAGAGAGAGACTGGTTGCTGCAAGGAGAACAAAACAAAAAGATTTGTCAAAATTGCTATATGCACAGTAATTGAGTCAATACGTATGAAAGTATCCCATGCTTAATACCAGTCAGAGGCCCGGGGGTAGGATTGGGGCCTGCACCGAGGCGCAAGGCTCCGCAGGAGAAGCAGGGAGGAGAATGACTAGAAAAATGCTTTGGCCTGCGCTTACTTAGGCCTCCTCCCTGAGCCGGTATAATGACCGTTGGTATGGCCCAGGAACCAGCACCGCTCGCAAAAATAGGCAAAAGGATGGAGGTGGCGATCCCAGCCTGAGAAACCCTTGCTAGGCCCTGCCACCTCCAGCAGTCTCCTGATAACGAGGCTGATGCAAAATGGCCTGGGAACGTAGGAACCTCGCCGCTGCAGCCGCGCCGTTTTAAACGACAAGCGGCAGGCCTCCGAAACCGTCCCATAAGGATCGGCTGAGGGGCACCCCCCACCACCTTCCAGCTTACCTCCTGGCCTTCAAATGTAAAATTCTGCTGGAGAAAAACGCAGCGATGAGGAGAAAAACGTCTCACGAAATTGGGGAAATGTTAGGAAGAGAAATAAAACGCAAATAGAGAGTCCAAGCCAAAAAAGGATTAATTCAGCTCAGAGCTCTAGCTAATTACGTCCAAACGGGCTGACTGAGGAAGAATTCTGGGGGATTGATCACACCAGGAGGAGGTGTGGCTAAAGGAAAAATAGTTCCTCAGTCCTAAGGGCAAGCAGACTGAATTAACCCATTGCTTGGACTCTCCAAGCGGTGTACAGGAAAAAACAGTAATCATACATTTAGCTCATGCAAGTTCACACAAACTAAATATAAACAACATAATATAATTACTGATGATTCACTGGAATATATGAAAAAATATGGTCCAGTAATAAAAAGTGGGTGAGAACATATATTACATTGAAAATGTAATAAAAATGAGCAGGTTAAAATATTGTGGGATTTCCAAATACAGACTGTTAAATCTTGGTGCATAATACACCAGATTTGATTATGGTTGAAAAGAAGTGCAAATAATTGATGTTGCAACACAGGAAATAGTAGAGTAGAAGACAGTGATCATAAAGTATCAAGTTCTGAAAGTAGAAATGAAAGATTATGAAGACAATGATGGTCTCTATGGTTATTGGCACACTGGATGCCATACTGAAGAACCTTGGACAACACTCAGAAAATTCTACTCATTGATAAAAATTTCCGTATATCAATTATAAAAGGCCATACTGCCAGGATATGCTATTGTCAGGCTTGGAAGCCATCTTTTAAATGGGCCTCAAGCCTGCCAGTTATTCTGCTGTGGGAGGGGGGAATTGTATGGAGCATAGACACATTGTAGTCAAAATAACATTCCCTTTCAGAGACTCAAGGTCATCTTGCCCTGCCCCTATCACTAGGAAGAAACTTCTTTAGGGATAGTGATTGATTGGACCATGTGATGGACATGTAGGTGCTGAGGCAGCACCTTGAACTTTCAACTGGGTGGGGAAAACCTGGAAGCTTTCAGATTTGGATTTTCCCAGATGTCCCAACATGGCTCTTCTAATAAATTGGAACTTTGAGGAATCTCTAGCCTCAGACTTTTATTTTATTGAGGATGCTATTTGGAATCCTGACAGCTACACTATAACATCCTAGGTTCTTGGAAAAAAACTCAATTCAAATGGAGCCCAGCAACAGCTAAAGAACTGGCAGATGTGATTTCATGTTGTTATGTGCATAATAATTTATTAAATATGTATTGTGTCTAAATTTTCTACCTACCCACCCATTTCAAATTCTGAAAGGACACTCTATTTCTTTTTCTTTTAAAAAAACATGCGGTAATCAAATTAGCATTATGTATTTTCTCTACAGGAGGGGTGTCAAACTTGATTTCATTCCGCATCAAGGTTGCATTTGACCTTGGGAGGGTTGGAGTCAGCGTGGCCAAGGTGGGCATAGCCAGCTCAATGTCACTCCTGTCAGGGGCACCTGTGTTTTGCTCTGCCAGCAAACTTCATTTTTGGCTGCGATAACCTCCTGCAACCCTCTGCCAGCAAAACCGGAGTTCGTGAGGCTTGCGGACAGCTCTACCGAGTTTTGTTCTTAATGGCAGAGGCACCGTGGGTCAGCCCTATTCTGTTTCCAGGGAGGATCCGCAGGCCAGATCTAAGCACCTTGCGGGCTGGATCTGGCTCCAAGGCCCTGAGTTTGACACCCCTGCTCTACAGAATAGGGTCTTCTGAAATAACAAAAAGAACGCATCTTGAACCTAAGTGTCAAAAAGTACAGAAACTCTGAGATAATTCTAAAATTATTTGAAATGTGACTTGTCACAAGGTGTAAATATTTTAAGTCCATACATATACAAACACATACACACAAATAATAGAAAAAAGATTGCAAAAATAGAAAAACCAATAAAACACTAAATACTGAAAAATTAGCTGTTTATTTTTCAATTTTAGAAGAAATGCAGACCATTTTAAGTCTCTTTTTTCACATGCCAGAATGGCAATATTTACATAGGGCGTTTTTGGTATTGGGAGGTGAGGATTGACATGAATTGAACATTACAGAAGATATGGCCAGGGGGTTCAAAATTAGTTTCTGAACATTTTGTCCTGTGGCCCTTCATCCTTGAAAGGTAGCATCTTTAGGCCACAACTCAAAAAATAATAATGTTTTAATTGCCTTAAAAAAAACTTTGTCCTCTTTAGTTAGTTTGAAATTCATTTGTAAAGGCAGAGAACAGAAGATAAGGAAAGTGTTCTGTATTTCCCCCATAAATATGACCTGTCCTGAAACTAAGGCCTTGCCACATTTTTTGTGTGGGCAAAAATATAAGCCCCCCCCTTGAAAATAAGCCCCTGGACACCCCACCCTCCAGTCAGGCAGAGCACCGCTCACCGACCTAGTGGTATCCCGAAGGTGCCAAGCCGCGGAAGCCGGGGGATAAGGCGCTCGTGTTGCTTGGCACCTTCAAGATACCGCTAGGTTGGGGAGTGATGTTCTGCCTGACCGGAAAGGGGAGTTGCCGGGCGGCTGCTCCCTTGCAAGCGGGCTCCCGAAGAACCGGGTACAGCCTTAGGGGTGAAGCAGGCATGAGGTGACCATGCTCACAAGCAGCTGTCCGGCAAACCCCCTCTCCAGCCGGGCAGAGCGCCATTCACTGACCTAGGGGGTATCCCTAAGACGCCAAGCTACATGGCAGTCTGCCCGCCCCCAGCTCCTGTGGGTTGGCACATTCGGGATACCCCCTAGGTCAGTGCATGGAGCTCTGCCCGGCTGGAGAGGGTGGTTGCACGAGCGCCTGTTCTGCCCCCAGCTCGCATGCCTCCCAGCCTCACATGCCCTGCCTCAGCTCTCCCTGCAGGGCCAGGGCACCGCTGCCGCCGCGCTCCAAGCATAACTTCTTCTCCAGCTTCCAAACTCTGGAACTTGGCTTCTGATTCTCCCAGCAGCGGCCGCTCTAGGAGTGCGCTCTATGGTTGTGGGCCGGCTGCCATAGGGACCATTGCAACGGGTTATTCGGGCTCCCAGCTGATCCAAACCTTCCTGCCACCACTGCAGCTCGCCTTTGCGCTCTTCCCAGCACCCCTGTGGATGCCGCGGCTTGATCCCAGCCGCTGATGCAGCCCGCTGTCTTCAGAGCCCTTCGGGAGGCCCAGGGCTGGAAATCCCGAGCCCTTTAGCCTCCCAGCACCTTCGCCGACTGTAGCCAGCTCCACGTGGCCGGTGCGGCTCAAAATGGCCACCAGAATGGTGACCGAGCCTCCAGCAGCAGCCTGCTCCCACCTAGTAGCCAGCCAAGGCAGGCAACCTCAGGAGACTTACAGAAAAGGAGGAAAGGACCTGAGAAGAGGGGCTTGAAGGAGAGGTGAGGAGGGTCCAGAAGTGTTATAATCACAGAGTCCAAGTTTGTGTGTCTCGTCACTGGCTGGACTGAGATGAAACTGGACACAGAAGGGTGCAGCACAGAGGTGTAGCTTCAGCTTCATCCCAGTCTCGAGGCCAATTGGGCTTGGCTGTACCACAACTGGAGCCTCCTGTCCTTCACTCTGGAAAATTTTTGTGTTCAAATCCCACCTTAGGCATCAAAACAGGCTAGGGATTTGGGGCCAGTTCACTTTTTCTCAGCCAAACTCACTTCTCAGGGTTGAGTTGTGGGGAAAATAGGAAGAGTTACCTCGCACCTTATATTATCTATACCAGCGATGGCGAACCTTTTTTGCTCGCGTGCCATAAGTGGGGGGAGCGCAGGGGGGGTTGTGTGCAGGCGTGCCGCACCCATAATGCAATGCGCGACCCCCCAGTGCGCATGCGCGCACTACATTTTTGCATGCTCTTTTCGCCCTCCCCAGGCTCCAGAGGCTTTGTAGGAGCATGGGGAGGGCGAAAGCCCTCTGGAGGCTTTAGGGACCTTCAGGAGGTTTCCTGAAGCCTCCGAAGCAGTCAAAATGACCCTCCGAGCAAACCGGAAGTCACTTCTGGTTGGCTCAGAGGGTCGTTTTAAGCGTTCCGAAGGCTTCAGGGACTGTCAAGAGGCTTCTCTGAAGCCTTCGGAGCGCTCAAAATATGCTCTGAGAGTCGTTTTAAGCGCTCCGAAAGCTTCAGGGACCTTCAAGAGGCTTCCCTGAAGTCTCCGGGGCAGTCAAAATGACCCTCCGAGCAAACAGGAAGTCCGTTCCCGAAGTTCCGGTTTGCCCATAGGGCCGGGTTTTTTTGCGCTCCGGAGGCTTCAGGGAAGCTCATGAAGCCTTTGGAGGGCCTCCAGGAGGGGGGCTTTATCCAGAGGCTTTATAGGAGCCTGGGGAGGGCGAAAAATGGCTTTAAAAAAGGCTGAACTCAGCTGGCCATCGCGCACATGCTCGCTGGCCAGCTGACAGGGCAGTGCCTCGCGTGCCCTGACAAATGGCTCCGCGTGCCACCTGTGGCACGCGTGCCATAAGTTCGCCATCACTGATTTATACAAATAACATAGACAGGATATAAGTTAATTTAGGAATAGTTACTGAAGGTCAATACCATAGGAAGCCTATCAGCTCCTAGTTTAGTGGATATTGTTTCTGTATTTACGTGTATCTTACTAGAACATAGACATTTATCCCCAAATACTATTATATATTTATATAGTTATTCTTTTTTTTAAAAAATCCAAAACTATGGCAAAGAAGCACAAATTCTGTTCAAAGAATTTATGCACTTACCTTATAATTCTTTGTCTGAACAATCTCAGTGGGAAAATATTTGGAGGGAGGGATATTTTCATTTTACTGAACTGTTGAAATTTTGTTCATTTTGGAGTTGGGAAAGGAGGAATCGAACTCAATTCTATTCAAAGGAGGCTAAATAAAAGAAATGTTGCTATTTGGGAGAGGAAAAGGAAGAGAGAGAAGGAGAAGGAAGAGCAGCAGCAGCAGCAAGATTAAGGGTATTCAGAAAACTGGGGAAAATAACCCCAAAACCATGTCCTCCCTCTCCCCCTTACTTTTTTTTAGTGTGGGGGGGGGCTCCCTTTTAAAATGTGGGATTCTCAGGAATCCAGATGGCAATTCTTTTTTCCAGTAATCCGCATTGCATAACAATGATAGGATTATCTTTATTCCGGCAATAAGGCACTTCAAGGCACTGCCACCCAACATGCCTGCTAGGAGACTACAGTAGTCAGCGGTAAATGTGCTGTCAGCTTGACTCTTTCACTGCTCCCTTCTCAGATAAAAACCAAGGGAGACATTTCAACTTTGATTTAGATTTCAGTTTCAACTCTAAACAAAGTAGGGAAGCATGCAGAGCATGGCTGCTGGAATTCTTCCCAATCAATTTACCAGCAGCAGCCCACAGGATACATCTGTATTTTCTTCTGGGTAACAAAGTAAGATGCTAGGTCAGTTTTTTTCTGCTCTCCTCCACACACATATACTCCCTCCTCCCTCAGTAGCATGTGTTTGTGTGCACCAGGAAGCCAGAGCAATCAACAAATACCCTGCTCTGGATCACATATTCAGAGGAAGAAAGTGTGGGGGGGGGGGAGACTTACGATAGGAGGGACGTTTCAAATCATTGCTCAAACTCCTTCTCCTATAGAGTTCCCTGGTAGGGCTTTGTTTGATTCTCCTGGCCATATCCAATACCCCTCTGATCTTCCTTTTGCTGGCTTTTCCTGCAACACCAATGTTGGTCCCATTCAGTTCTGTTTACTGACAGAACTGTGACCTTCTTTATACTGTATACTATTCGCTTACGTTAAACTTTTACTCTATTGGAACATCCAGATCTATTAGGGTAGTTGTCCAATTGTCAACTCTTACCTGGTGCATTTCCCCTCCCCCTCCTTTTTTTTAAAAAAATAGAATTTTCTTTGCCCGTGTATTAGACACATAAGGAATTTGTCTCTGGTACAAAAACTCCCAGTGTACTTACACAACAATAAAACATAATAATATATAATACCAAAATGTGCAACCTTGTTTTATTTTTATTTATTTATTTTATTTATTTAGTTTTAGTTTTATATATTTTGTTTTTATTAATTATTATTATACTTTACATATTAAACATGAAACTCAATCAACTGAGTTGTTGT